>CAUYTI010108588.1:0-112154 GCA_963575145.1 Galago senegalensis | reverse complement strand
CCCCTGGGTAGAGTGCCATGGCATCACGCTCACAGCAACCTCCAACTCCTGGGCTCAAGCGAGTCTCCTGCCTCAGCCTCCCAAGTAGCTGGGACCACAGGTGCCCGCCACAACACCTGGCCATTTTTTGGTTGCAGCCATCGTTATTTGGCAGGCCCAGGCTGGGGATTCGAACCCGCCACCTTAGGTGTATGTGGCTGGCGCCTTAGCAGCTTAAGTCACAGGCTCCAAGCCTGGTTTTCCATTGTTAACCATTTGATTTACCAGATATTTACTTAAGATCTACCTGTGCCCCTAGGAATATGTCAAGTCCCAGGGGATATGGCTGCCTTTGTGCTGGTAAGAACTATGGAAGTTCAGAGAAAGGAGCATTCATGTAAAGTCAGTGAAGGCTTGCTGGAGCCTGAGCAGGAAGAAGTCTAATTTGGAGACACACAGGGCAGGGAGGAAGGTGTGGACCTGAAAAGAGTGGGTTGAGGGCCGTGCCTGTGGCTCAGTGAGTAGGGCGTGGGCCCCATATACCAAGGGTGGTGGGTTCAAACCTGGCCCTGGCTGAACTGCAACCAAAAGATAGCCAGGTGTCATGGTAGATGCTTAGTCCCAGCTACGTGGGAGGCTGAGGCAAGAGAATCGCTTAAGCCCAGGAGTTGAAGGTTGCTGTGAGTTATGCTTGCACTCTACCAAGGGCAACAAAGTGAGACTCTGTCTCTACCAAAAAAAAAAAAGGAGTTGGGTTGAGCAAAGTCCTAGAAGGGCAGAGCTAGTGTAGTATATTTCTTCAGGTGACAGTAGAGAGGGCTGACTCACTGGAGTAGAAATGTGTTTTCAGTTTTCAGGAAGTTGTAGATTAAGTAGAGTTTGAGGAAGGGTGGATGAAAGCAGGACCCTCAGCAGGTTCTTGAACTAGGGCCTGAGAGGTGTGGGAGGAAGCTGAGTTTGGCAACAGGATGTAGGTTTGATTATAGTAGGGAGAGGCTAGGAACAGGAGAGCAGCCAGGAAGCTGCCTAGTCATCAGGCACGCAGCAATGGGGTCTGCTCCTGGTACAAGTGAGAAGGAACTAACAGTAACAATGGCAAGTATTTCTCGAGCTCTTTCTGCAGGCCAGGAAATATGCTTAGCATCTAATAAGCAAAACTCATGTAAACTTCACAGCCTATGAAAATAAACAAGATTATCATCACCAGGGAATTTAAGTGAGTGCCTTAAGATCATGCAGCTAAGTATTTCAAATTGTATATGAAAACACTACACTGTACCCCATGATTGCATTAATGTATACAGCTATCATTTAATTAAAAAACAAATTAAAAATAAATAAATAAAAATAAAAAAAGATCATGCAGCTAAATAGGAGGCAGAACCAAGATTTGAACTTACATGTCTGAGGACATGGTCCATGTTGTTAAACAGTTTATCAACATGGTATGATGCCAAGTGATGATGCCAAGTGACAGTTCCTAGTAGGGTGTTAGAAGGAGGGGATGTAGACAGGATTAAGACAAAGTGACTAACTCCAGGGTATCTAGCTTGGAGGATTTAGAAGACTGGGAAGGGTACCAGGCATGTGCTTTGAGAGGCTGAGGTGGGAGGATCACTTGAGGTCAAGAGCTCAAAGTTATAGTGAGCTATAATTCCACTACTGCACTCCAGCCTGAATGACAAAGCAAGACCCTATCTCTAAAGAATATATATAAAGAAATAAGCATGGGAAAGTAAGGGGAAAAGAAAGGAAAGGAAGGTGGTTTGGGGCAGTGGCTATGACAACTTCTGAGGAAAGGGACTGACACTGAGGGCTTCCTGTGACAAAGCCCTGCACTGGGCACCTTATGTGTCCATCTCACTCAGAGTTCTGTGAGGTGAGTGGGATTGCCATTCCATAGATAGAAAATAGAAACTCAGCAAGGTCACCCACCTATTAAATGATAGAGCCAGGACTCAAACTGGTTCCACGTGCGTTTGGTAGATTCTAAGTTTTATTCCAAGTGAAGTACTTGATTTTGTGTCCTTCTGTTTATAAAATTCTCTTATCCTATTTCAAAACTTTGTTTCCTTGCCTCCTAATGGATGTGAAAAATCTGTAATGAACTTCAGGATCTTCAGTCATATATCATAGGGGAAGTAATATTTGAGGGCTGAGGAGATACCTCTGCAGCAGCTGTGTGGTTGGGAGGCACAGGGCAGAGGTCAGGTCTCAGCAAGTGTCAGAGGTGATTACAGCCCTTCCCACCTGGCTTGCTATGGGGACCTTGTGCCTAGACATCCAAGATGGGGACCAAGCCAAACAAATGGGTTTGTCAATCCCCTGACTTCTCTGCCTTTTCAATTATCTTTGCTGGTCTTTTAACAGATCCTCCCAACCTTCCCTATGGCTGCTCACAGGAGTCATGGCACACATCTTTCTCCCTTTTCAAACATTTGCTCAACACAAGACCATTTGACTTCTCTTCTTTTTGTTCAGCCTGAGACTTTTGTTCACATTTACCCAGCACAGGACATTTCGAAATCTGGTATGGTGGTGATGGTTTAATGTTTGACTAATAGGAACCTCTGGGTACTCACAAAGAATCTTAGAATTCCAATTAAGATTAGACATATGTTAATAGTATCAGAGCACATCTCTATTTGTGAATATTTCCCAAAGATGTTTTAATCCCCATAACCAGCCTTAATCCAAGCTTTTGGTATTTCCCACCTGAATTTTTGCAGCACCCTCCAAGCTGAACCTGCCTTCTGCTGCTTCTCTTTCATTACAACTCTTCCACTCTGCTCAGGGCACTCTTCTACTTAAAACTCTTCATTAGTTTCTCACCGTCCACTGACCTCTTGGTTCTACTTGGAAAACATGACCAAGACCTCCCCTACAGCCTGGGCCATCCCCTTCTCCCCATTTTGTAGCCTCTGCTCCATTCAGACCGTACCTTGCCATTTCATGAACATAGCTTGTACTTTCTGGCATTTGCCTTTTGCTCCTAATTTTTGGCTTGGAGTCTCCTTGTCTCATCTCTGTGTGATAAAATCCCAGTTGTCTTTTGGGTGCCCACTAAATTCTTCATAAAGCTGCCCTTAAATTCAGTCCCTCTCCCCTGTCCCCAGTTCCACACATGATCACCTCTGCTAGAAGTCATCTCTCCCTGAACATTTGGACTCTGTCTCCTTCTTCCTCTCTCCCTCTCTAACTCTCCTCTTTTCCATTCTCCCCACTATCATGAACCTCTGGGCCTCAGAGGTTCTGAGTCAGAAATGTTGGGCTTGGTACCCAGCACTCCAGAGTTTAAAAAGCCCTTTAGGTCAGCAGTTCCCAACCTGTGGGTCACAACCCACAGGAACTGTATTAAAGGGTTGCAGCATTAGGAAGGTTGAGAACCACTGCTTTAGGTCATCCTGGTTCAGATTCCACATTGAGAACCTCTGCACTAGATCTCTGGTTCTCAAACTTTGCAAATTGGAATCACCTAGGCAACTGGAGCCTACTCCCAAGCTTCTGATTTTCTGATTTAATGAGTATGGTGTATGGCCCAGGCAAGGAATTTTTGAAAGCCCCTGAGAGGGTTCTGTTTTCTACACAGCGAAGTTTTAGAGCTTGTTACTCAAAGGGTGGTTGGTGAACCAACAGTATTAGCATCACGTGGGACTTTATTGGACATGTAGACATTCAGTCTCATCCCAGCCCCTCTGAAGCAGAACTGGACAAGGTCTTCAGGTGATTTGTATGCTCTTTGGAGTTTGAGAAGCACTAGCCTAGACAGAAAGGAATAGAGGTTATCAACTTCAAACCTACTGTGTCCAACCATTGAGCCAAAGAATTGCAGGTGACCGCTCCAGCCATCCCAAGTATCATCTGGCTTTCAGTGTTGCAAGCTTCCTGCCCCAGCAAAATGCTCCCTTAATGACCACAAATTAACATATACATTCGTTTTTCTTAGCCAGGAAAAGAGTGGGGAATGTTGGAGGAGTATAAAAGTATATGTCTTTTTAAAACTAAAATTCTTAGTTTCAAAACAAAATTACTTTTAATTTACTTAAATATTTGAAATGTGTATCAGACAGAACTCTTATGGAAAGTGACATAACTGTAAAGTGTTTGGCAATCCTTCATTTAAACTGATAACAGTTCATTGTTGTTTTTACCAGCAGTTAGTCTTTTAAGGAGCCAGAGTTCAGGTAGAACAATCAGTACTCCCAGTTAATTGGGTACCTTCAGGTCCCTGCCAGGTTTGCCAGGGCAGTGCTTCACAGGGGAGACCCCAAGTCATAATGAAGCTGGGCATAACATCAGAATCACTTCTCTGTTTTAGACCAATAACTCTAACCGCGGTGTTGAGAAACAGTGGTATGTCACAATCAGGCAGGAAGGGCTTTACAAGAATTTGAGCCCACACGAAAGCACCAAAGTTAGTGACCAATGTATTTTATTATAAATAAACTATAGCAAATTCAAGTTTATCCTTATATCAGCTGTTTTCCTCACGGTCATTGTAATATGCTTTCTAGTAGGGGAGAGGAAGAGTAGGCCTGTGGCCAGGCAGGGGGACTTACAAGGCCATGTGAGCAGCCATAGGAATGTTCTATGCATGTACGCCCAGAGCACACATTGAGGATGTGAAAGTATAAGAACTGTTGGCTTTCATTGAGTTACAATTGCAGCTTTTGTCTATTAATAAAGAGAGAGGTCCTGTGGCATGTCAAGAACCATTCAGTGAATAGTTTCTGGACAGTGGTCTAATTATTTTGAAAAATCAAAGATTGGATCCCCACTTCTCAACCTAAATGGAAACAGATCCCTACTTCACAGGTTAAACAAAAATAAATTCCAGATGGATTATAGATCTAGACTATACAAGATCTGAAATGACACGTAAGAAAATATTTTTGTAGGCTTGGCACCTGTAACTCAGTGGTTAGGGCATCGGCTACATACATTGGGCCTGGCTGGTTTCAACCCAGCCCAGGTCTGCTAAACAATGATGACAACTACAACAACAACAACAAACTGGGCATTGTGGCAGGCGCCTGTAGTCCCAGCTACTTGGGAGGCTGAGGCAAGAGAATCACTTAAGCCCAAGAGTTTGAGGTTGCTGTGAGCTGAGACAGCACAGCACTCTACCAAAGGGCGACATAACAAAAACTCTGTCTAAAAAAAAAAGTAAAGGAAAATATTTCTATATCTTAGGGTGAGGAAGGACTTAATAAGCAATACAGAAATCATCAAAGCTAGATTAGAATCACAAATACAGAAGAAAAGTCATTTATATAAAAAAGGTACTATGAATAAAATTAAAAGACAACACAAAGACTGGGAGGAGGGCCAGGCGTGATGGCTCACACCTATAATCCTAGCACTCTGACAGGCCGAGGGGAGTAGATAGCCTGAGCTCATGGGTTCAAGACCAGCATGAGCAAGAGTGAGACCCCATCTCTAAAAATAGTCTGGTGTTGTGATGGGTGTCTGTAGTCCCAGCTACTTGAGAGACTGAGGCAAGAGGATTGCTTAAACCCAAGAGTTTGAGGTTGCTGTGAGCTGTGATGCTATAGCACTCCATCTAGGATAATAAAGTGAGACTCAGTCTCAAAATAAAAAAAAAAAATACTGGAAAGAAATATTTGTGATAAAGCCTGTAATGTTATAGATCAAAGAGTGAAAATCCTTGCCTGACACAGTGGCTCGCACCTGTAATCTCAGCACTCAGGAGGCAGAGGTGGGAGGATCCCCTGGGCTCAGGAGTTTAAGACCACCCTGAGCAAGAGTGACATCCTATCTCTACAAGAACAGAAAGATTGGCGGGTGCAGTGCACAGGCCTGTAGTCCCAGCTACTTGGGATGCTGAGGCAGGAAGATCACTTGAACCGAGGGTTTTTTTTGTTTGTTTGTTTGTTTTTATTTTTGTTGTTGAGTCCCACCTTATGTCCCTGAGCAGAGTGCTATGGCGTCATAGCTCACTGCAACCTCAGATTCGGGCTGTGGGCATCCCACTGCCTCCGCCTCTGGAAGCCTCTGGGATTATAGGCACTTGTCAAGGCACCCAGCTGGGTTTTTCCATTTTTTTAGGAGTTGGGGTGAACCCAGGTTTTTGAGGTTGCTGCAAGCAAGGCTGACACCACAGAATACTAGACTATACAACAGAGCAAGACTCTGTCTCAGAAAAAATAAAAAGTAAAAATCCTTGAATTGTAGGATGTCTATAAACTCATAAGAAAACTCAGCCCAGTAGAATAAAAGGTGAAAGATAAAAATAGGCAATTTAGAAATGAAAAACTACAAATTATGACTATGAAATACAGAATATCTACCTGTGAATTATTAGGGAGATAACCATTAAATTAAGATACTATTGGGCAGCCCCTGTGGCTCAAAGGAGCCGGGCACCGGCCCCATATACTAGAGGTGGTGAGTTCAAACCCAGCCCTAGCCAAAAATTCAAAAAAAAAAGTTTAAAAAAGGATTAAGATACTATTATTTCTAAGAATTCTCTGCCTTTATGAGCATTTAATTTCATCTTTTTTTTTTTGAGACAGAGCCTCAAGCTGTCCCCCAGACCCATGTATTCTTTTTTATTATAAATATAACATAAAATTGACTGTTTTAACCATTTTTAGGTATCCTGTTTAGTGGCATTAAGTACATTCACATTGTTGTGTTACCGTCACCAGCTTGCATCTTTAGAACTTTTTCCACTTCTTGAACTGAAACTCTGTACCCATCAAACAACTCTAAATTCCTCCTTACCCTAGCAACTCACTACCACCATTGTTTGGTTTCTATGGTTTTGATGACTCTAGGTTCCTCATACAAGAGGAATCATACAGTATTTGTGCTTTTGTATCTGGCTTATTTAACCTAGTATAATATTCTCAAGGTTTATCCATGACAAAGGATGGTTCAGAATTTCATTCTTGTTCAGAGCTTAATGTCTCACTCTGTATATGTGTGTGAGAGAGAGACAGAGAAGAGAGCAAGAGAGAGACTTATCCACTTAACTGTTCATGTTAGTTTAGATGTTCCTGCCTTTCATTCATTGTGAATAATACATGAACGTATATGAACAAATATCTGTTCAAGTCTTGGCTTTTAATTCTTTGGGGCATATATGCCCAGAAGTAGAATTGCTAGATTATTAAAATGCTACTTTAATTCTTTTTGAGGAACCGCCATAGTGTTTTCTGCAGTGGCTGTGCTATTTTACATTCCCACCAGCAATGCACAAAGGGAGAACCATATATTCTTTTCTTTCTTTCTTGGATCTTTACCGTAAGAACTTAGACAAATTCTTCTGAGTCTCTCTCAGACAAACTTTTGACAATCTGTTTATGCTTTCCAAAACCTGAATTTAGTCACAGATGAGTGGATGTGGGTCTCTCTGTTAATAAGTGGGTAATTCAGTATTACATGCAAGAAGAACAAGCTTGTTAATTGTTTATAATAAAGCATATGATTTAATAAAAATGGATCAATATTCCATAGTTACTGATTACTTGTGTAATAGTGCTGACTGTCAGTTACTGTAAATGTCGCCTTCTTGGAGGGGCACTCTGCTTGTTTACTTTTCCATCACCTGCTTTAGTTCCTTTGTGATATTTGTACTATCTGAAATTAGAGAATGTAATACGAATAAAGAATGTAATTTTTGTGAGGTTCATGAACTTTCAAATTGCACATCATACTCCAAAGCCCTTGTTTTAAAATCTCTACGTAGATGGGGGACATCTTCTCCACTTCAGTAGTTTAAGGGGAGATCAGTGACATTTGGGAAGTGAGATCTGTTCTTTCCTATTTCCTTAATGCCTGACTCATTTCTAAGTTTTCTCTAGTGTCTATCTGGGCCTTCCAACCTCTTGCTCAGGTTCCTCACCATTTTGGCTTAGTGCCCATAGCTCAGTGGGTAGGTTGCCGGCCACATACACTGAGGCTGGCGGGTTCAAACCTGGCCCAGGCCTGCTAAACAACAGTGACAACTGCAACAAAAAGCCAGGTGTTGTAGTGGGTGCCTGTAGTCCCAGCTACTTGGGAGACTGAGGCAAGAGAATCGCTTAAGCCCAAGAGTTTGAGGTTGCTGTGAATCCTCCTGCCTTGGCCTCCCAAAGTGCTGGGGTTGTAGGCATGAGCCACCATGCTCAGCTTCATATTTTCATCTAAGAGTTTGATACTGTTTTGTTTTGTTTTGTTTTTTTAATGTTTAAATCTTTGATTCATTTGATATTTGTCTTAGGGAGACAAGTGAGACTGTCTGAAAAAAAAAAAGAAGCCACTTCTTTGTATGCAATTGTGGCCACAAAATTTGCTCACCCTGGCATCTTGGAATAGCAAACACTATTTCTACTAGTACAATTCCTTTTTTAAAAAATTCCCTACTGCTGCCATATCATGTCATCACCACTCACAGCATGTTGGTGAAAATATTATCCTTGTATTTGATCAAAATCAGGTTCTGAGTTTTCGTTTTCTTCATTGGCCGCTGAAGGAGTTGCCTGTGCTTGAAGGTGCTGTACTTTGTCTCCCTGATGTCACAAGGGCCAGCCTTCCTTGAGGCGCTCAGGACCCTTCCGACCCTTCTCATTCTTCCTAGCTAAATGACTTTTTCCCATTTGGAGGCCCTTGTTAAGGCAGGTCACCTGAAGGGCTACTCTTTTCTGTCCTTGAGAATGGCTCCTGTGACTCTCTGTTATCAAAAGGCATTTTCTAAAGAACTCCCAACCCCCTCTGTTCTTCCCCAGACTGTGACAGTCTCACATCTCTGTCAAGGTGAGGAAGGATGGGTTTGGTCCTTCAGCAGCAGACAGTAAGGGGATATTGGGTCTGGATTCCACTCAGAAGGGCCTCTGTAATGAGGTAATAAAAATAACCCCACAAATTAGGTTATCACACTTAAAGGATCCCAGATTTTTAAAAAATCCTCTCATATTTTCTTTCTTGATTTGTTTTTGTCTTGTTGTTATTGTTGTTGTTTGAGACTGAGTCTCACTCTGTTGCCTGGGCTAAGGTGAGGTGGTATCATAATAGCTCACAGCAACTTCAAACTCCTGGCCTCAAGAATCCTCCTGCCTTGGCTTCCCAAAGTGCTGGGATAATAGGCATGAGCCACCATGCTCAGCTTCATATTTTCATCTAAAGAGTTTGATACTGTTGTTATTTATATTTAAATCTTCAATTCATTTGAGATTTGTCTTAGCATGGGTCCAACCTAAATTTTTCATCTGGCTGTGTCTTTCCTCTATAGTTTGAGTGTCCGCCCTTGTCCTGTGCTACATTCCCATAGTCCAGTGGTTCTCAACCTGTGGGTCACGACCCACAGGAACTATATTAAAGGGCTGCAGCATTAGGAAGATTGAGAACCACTGCCATAGTCCTTGTGCAGATCCTCTTCTTTGCCATTCCATCTGTCATGCACCACCCGTATGAAATTCTGACTTCATGTGTCTGCTAGGTCTGCCTGGAGGTTTTGTTTCATCTCTTTGGTCTGATTTTGTATTAATGTTTAACTTTTGAGATTTCATAATAACTTAACATCTTACAGAGATAATCTCTTTCCTCCTCCCCATTTCAGTCAACAATCTCTCTTAATGTTTATTTTCATACATTTATACTTTAGTTACATGATTTGCCACTGTTAAATGTTATCTTTTAGATTTCCAGGTATGAAAAGGCAATAATGAGGCAGATGAGGCAATGATTGCCAGACAAGGCAATCAGCAAATATATCCTATATCCTACCTATACCTATAACCCTTCAACCTCCATTTTTGTTACAATGTCATCTCTACACTGCTCTATGACATTTACTCTAAGCATCCTAATTGCCATGGTAAATTTAGTCTTTGTTCTAAAGTTAACTTTATTAGGTGTTCATCCCTTAATAGTCCACAAATTTGCATATGTTCAAAGCTGTTTGCCTATAGGTTTAATATGTGAAGAACAGTTCTGTTGAATATAAAATTCTTGGCATATATTTTCTTGAATATCACATGGCTATTTCTTCTCTGACTTCAGGTTCTGAATGTTACTGTAGGGAAATCTTGAAACCAATTGATCTTCCCTCTTATAAGGGATTTGATCTTTTTGCTGTTATCCACCTGTCTCGCTGTTAGCTTGGATTAGTTTTCCTTGGCACACAGTAGAACTTTCAAAGGTTCTTATACCTTTTTAGATTATTTGTTCTAGTCCTTTTACTTGTTCTAGTATTTGTTCTAGTCCTTTTAGTTTTCTTTGAGAACTCCAATTACCTGTATATGTTCATTGATTCTCCTTTTTCTTTTTATTTATTTATTTATTTGCGGTTTTGGCCAGGGCTGGGTTTGAACCCACCACCTCTGGTATATGGGGCTGGCACCCTACTCCTTGAGCTACAGGTGCTGCCCTGATTCTCCTTTTTCTGTCATTTCCTTTAATCCTCTAACCTTTCTTTGTTTCCATTTCATTTAATTGTTTCTTTCTCATTTTGGTCCTCTTTTTCCCTTTTGCTTTTTTTCCAAGATGCCTATTTCCTTTTGTGCTCCTTCCCATTTTGTCTTTATTTCTCCAAATGCCTTTTCTCTTGTGCCCCTCATATCTCTATCCAGCAGCTAGAGGGCAATTATATGAACTCATAGTTTACTGGTAGCTTGTATGATATGCCCATATGTGGAGATTTACATTAAATTATAGAGACCATTATTTGCTGAATTCAGCATCTAACCTTAAGTAAACAATTTATTAACATTAATAATAGAAATGTCACCAAGACTTTGTATAATTGTTTTACTAATTGTTTTCTCTGTTTTCTCAGGAAGTCTAATGTTAGGTCTTAGGAATAATCAGGCTATAATATTCATCAAAACATCATTAATTTATTTCTGTGTACTCCTACAGAATTTCAAAAAAGGACTGGAGACTCTACCAAAATATAGCACAAGGAATTTATAGGAAGAAAGAAAATAGGCAGGGCACAGAGGCTCACCCCTATAATCCTAGCACTCTGAGAAGCTGAGGCAGGAGATCTCTTGAGCTTAGAAGAGACCAGAGACCAGCCTGAGCAAGAGCGAGACCGCATCTCTACTAAAAACAGAAAAATTAGCCAGGCATTTTGGCAGGCACTTGTAGTCCCAACTACATGGGAGGCTGAAGCAGTAAGATGGCTTTAACCTTACTGTTAAAGTTTGAGGTTGCTGTGAGCTCTGTTGCTATGGCATTCTGGGGCAACAGAATGAGACTCTGTCTCGAAAAAAAAAGTAATAAGAGGCAAAACATGAAATAAAAATACACAAAATACATGGTATAAAAACAT
This sequence comes from Galago senegalensis, assembly GCA_963575145.1. Classification (NCBI taxonomy): domain Eukaryota; kingdom Metazoa; phylum Chordata; class Mammalia; order Primates; family Galagidae; genus Galago; species Galago senegalensis. The sequence goes on along the minus strand of CAUYTI010108588.1, from coordinate 100,897 downwards.
CCAGTATTCTCAGGCTGGTCATGCAGATTAAGGAAAAATTGAAGACTTCTGATTTTTATTTTAACTCTGTTTTTCCAATTCTAATTTCTCACATGATAACATAATTTCTTGTTGGTATTCAAGTTGGTATTTAGTAAATGCCTGTTAAACTTTTGTTAAATATAAATGGATAAGTTGTTTAAAACACCATTGGAAAAAAAAAATAGCATCCAGTATTCCTGTTTTAAGCTTTTGGCTCCAAGATTCCAAGTAGGCAAAGCAGAGAGGGAGCCATAGTCAATGGGCATGAAACAAACACAAATCAGTTGCCCAGAAGAGGAGCTCCTTTGGGGATTGAGGTCAAGAGAGAAATTTGTTCTTCAGTCTCATTAAGAAGACATTGTGTGGGCCGGCACCCTAGCTCAGCGGGTAGGGCTCCAGCCACATACAATGAGGCTGGCGGGTTCAAACCCAGCCCAAACCACCTAAAACAACAATGACAACTGCAACAACAACAGAATAGCCAGGCATTGTGGCAGGCACCTGTAGTCCCAGCTACTTGGGAGGCTAAGACAAGAGAATTGATTAAGCCCAAGAGTTTGAGGTTGCTATGAGCTATGATACTATGGCACTCTACCCAGGGTGACAGCTTGAGACTCTATCTTAAAAAAAAGGACATTGTGTTTTATGAACAATGTTGTCAACAACTTCCCAGCAGCATTAAAGTTCCTGACAGCCATTAATTTCTTTCTAATGACAGTTCTTAGATTGTCATCCAGGGCCATCATGCCAACATACTGTTCAGTAAACACAGTTTTGCCAGGGCTCAGAGCAGTGTGATCCAGGCTCACAGCCTTCTGCTGGGTTGGCTTGGTGGCAGAGTCATTTTAGAGTCTGTCATCTAAGGAAGGGGCTATATATATTCTTTCAGCAATCTTCCCCCATGATTTCTTTGATTCAAGTGTTAGCTGTACTTATAGGGCAATAGAGTTTGACAGGTTCGCAGAAAAAAGATGTGTTCCATAGTACCAGTTAAAGATCTAATAGACTTCCACTGCAGATGACAAATTTGAGGGCTCTTTTAACTGCCAACCTACTTATTTTAGTTATGTGTATAAACACCCAGGGTCCATGTTGCAGAGGCTCTGTCATCCGTGTCCTACTTAAATGCCAAGTAATAAGATTGTAAATAGCAGATACATTTTAATATCATAAGTTATTATTTAAGCTATTTTTGAAAGGAGACTTAGCTTTAGGGAAATTTCTTTGGTATAACTAAAAGTCATTAATTTATCAAATTTAATGAGCACCTACTAAGTATCTGGCACCATGGTGAGTATTGGGGGCTATTGTGTACCCCGTTGCAGTCCTTTAATTAGGTTTTCACATCCCCACCTGCTCTCATTTCCTGGGGAAGAAACAGGCAGGGACATGGAACCCAAATCATTAAGACTTTGAAATTCTGGGTGATTGCCATAAAGATCTGAAGCCTGGCAATTAAATAACCAGTTAGAATAAAATAAATCTGGCTTTTTAAAAGCTGTGAAAATTTTCTAGCCTCTTGTGTTCACTAGAAGTTTAATTTACATAAATTTCCTTTTGGTTGCTTTTTCTCATCATGACAGGGAATTGAGTAGACATTGTATGTTTTTCTTCATTGTTTCAGATTTTGAGATACAGAGTGAAAATGGGGAGAACTCTAACCAAGACATGTTTGAGGATGTCGAAACACATGAGTTGTTCTCAAAAATGCCTGACAGGGAAGGCATTCAGCAATCCTATGGGGAGAGTGACTTTGAGAGAGACTGTGGCACTGGGGGGCCCCAGGGAAATGCTCCAGGGGAGGTGCCATCCCAGGGCAGGGAACTTGGCCAGCTCATAGGCCTTCAGGGTACCTACCTGGGTGAGAAGCCATATGAATGTCCCCATTGTGGGAAAACCTTCAGCCGGAGATCCCACCTAATCACCCATGAACGGACTCACACGGGAGAGAAATACTACAAATGTGATGAATGTGGAAAAAGCTTTAGTGATGGTTCAAACTTTAGTAGACACCAAACTACTCACACTGGGGAGAAACCCTATAAATGCAGAGATTGTGGGAAGAGCTTTAGCAGGAGTGCAAACCTCATAACCCACCAGAGGATTCACACGGGAGAGAAGCCCTTTCAGTGTGCTGAGTGTGGCAAGAGTTTTAGCAGGAGCCCCAATCTCATTGCTCATCAGCGAACCCACACAGGAGAGAAACCATACTCATGCCCAGAATGTGGAAAGAGCTTTGGCAACCGGTCCAGTCTTAACACACATCAGGGAATCCACACTGGAGAAAAACCCTATGAATGTAAGGAATGTGGTGAAAGCTTTAGTTACAACTCCAACCTAATCAGACACCAGAGAGTCCACACAGGAGAGAAACCATACAAATGTACTGACTGTGGACAGAGGTTCAGCCAAAGCTCAGCCCTCATTACCCACCGGAGAACTCACACAGGAGAAAAACCCTATCAGTGCAGTGAGTGCGGGAAAAGCTTTAGCCGCAGCTCCAATCTGTCCACCCACCGGAGAACCCACATGGTGGAGAAGCCCTATAAGTGTGGAGTGTGTGGGAAGAGCTTCAGCCAAAGTTCAAGTCTGATTGCACACCAGGGCATGCACACAGGGGAGAAACCCTACGAGTGTCTGACATGTGGGGAGAGCTTCAGTTGGAGCTCCAACCTTCTCAAGCACCAAAGGATCCATACTGGTGAGAAGCCCTACAAATGCAGTGAGTGTGGGAAGTGCTTCAGTCAGCGCTCCCAGCTGGTGGTGCACCAGCGGACCCACACAGGTGAGAAGCCCTACAAATGCCTCATGTGTGGCAAGAGCTTCAGCCGGGGCTCTATTCTGGTCATGCACCAGAGAGCCCACTTGGGAGACAAGCCCTACAGGTGTCCTGAATGTGAGAAAGGCTTCAGCTGGAATTCAGTTCTCATTATACATCAGCGAATCCACACAGGGGAGAAGCCCTACAAGTGCCCTGAATGTGGGAAAGGATTCAGCAACAGCTCCAATTTTATTACACATCAGAGAACTCATATGAAAGAGAAACTGTATTGAAGTGGCAAAGAGGAAAAGTGAAGAGACTGGCCAGAGATGGACTTGCCACACTCCCCCAAATAGTGATGTCCCTTTAAAAGAGCCATTCTTCCTAAATGCTTTTTGGAGTTTTTGACAGAATCTTACCCTTGCTTATCCTCATTTCTAATACCATCAGTGGTTGGAGTCAACCCCCATAATGGTTAAGAACAGCATGTAAGGAGCAGAAGGTCTGCAAAATTGGGTCTTTTTCTGTAACATTTCATAGCTTGATTGGCCTCTCTCTTGATTCCTCTGTGCCTCAGTTTCCTCTTTGGTAAAATGGGGGGAAACATTTCTCCTGTGGAGTGAAAGACAGCATGGCCCTCAGCATGGGCTGAGTCCTCAGAGAAATACTAGAAATTCATTTATGTGGTTCTGGTTGTTTTGCTGGCATTTTGTTGGGCTAAGGTGCCTTCACCCCAAGCTATCAGCATCGCAGGGCCCCTGCCCATGTTAGAACCTGCTCTGTTTGGCATCAGTGTCTTGGCTTTGACTTCAGGTCAAGATGAAAGGGCTTCTCCAGTTGTGAGTCAACCTTGCAGAGGTGGACCCCCTTTCTATTTCTAGAAAGTATCAGGAATACAGACACTGAGATATGCCCAGACCTGATATCTCAGCATCCTTCCTGTTGATAAGCTAGACAGGGCCTTCCAGGAAAGGTACACACTGAGCAGATTCACATTCTTGTTTTTGTCTCTGCTTGCTGTCCTGTGGTAAGTCAGGTGCCCGGGGGAGCACACTTGCTCTTGTGGGCTTTTGTGCTGGAGTATGTGGTGAAATCTGAGACCCCAGCAGCCCACCTGTGGAGGAGGCAAACAGTCCTGCATGCTACAGGGTGTGCTTGTGTCTTGGCCCACAAATACATAGCTCCACAATCATTTCTAAATTATTCTGTGTAGTTGTTATTTCTCTGTTCTCATATTTTTGATTTTATACATGCACTGGTGGCTTTTGTATACTAAGAACGTTATTTTTAAGGAAGTGCTGATTTTAAGGACATATCTGTCCCCTGGAGAGATCTGGGCTTGAATCAGGAATTTGTCCTATAGATGCCACCCTTGATCTTGGTATACTACCAGGGGTTTGTTCTTGGGATCCTCCAGCCTGGAAACAGTAACAATAGGGGAAAGATAACAGGTGAAAGGTTTGTTATGAGGAAAGGGGACAGTAGAGGAAGTGTTTCTGGGAATGTGAAGCTGCCCCCTTCCACTCTTGGGGGCCTGTGCTCAGAATGGGTTTTGGTTCTTATAGGATGGATGTTCAGTATGCCTAATAAAGTAGAGTCCCTTTCTTTTCTAGAGTCTGTCTTTTAACACATGTTAAAAACCTGAACTTGACTGTTAACAAATTCACACCTCACTTCCCCACCCCACACCAACCACCTCTTATCCTGCCACAGGGTGACATAGTCTAAGCCCTTTAGGGAGTACAATCTGTTGCCTCACAGAGCACACCTTTGGGTGAGCCTACACCATGTGTGCTTGTCCAGGCCACACACTTCCCCACTGCCTTCTGCAGATTCTACATTCAATCTGTGAATCAAGACCTGGAGTAGCAGCTTTGTCTAAGGAGCCACATGGCCACAGGAAATCAACTAAGACACTAGGAGAAAATTCTAGGCAGTGTTGGTCATTGAATGCTGTCATTAGGGTCTCACGGAGAAGCAGTGTCGTGGAGCATAAACCCGCATATTGAAATTGTATATTTAAATAAAGGGGTTCACAGCTCTCTCAGGCATGTGACAAGTTTATTTCTTTTTCTCCTGGCTTATATAGTCCATTGTGTACATGCACACTGTACCTTATTAATATTCATCACAATCCCTCTGCATATGTGCACTGTACATCAATGAATTCATTAATATTCATTACATTCCATAATTCAGCTCATGAATAAACATCTTGTGACTATCTCATGAGCAGATCCTCCCTAGTAATCTACAGATTAACTGATACCACTTTATCTAACATAGTCCTCCTAACATAATCTTCCTAACATAATCCTTTTAACATAACTTAATGGAGAACATGTTGCTAGCCATTACTTCTTTTGTTCTTATCTGCTGAAGCCTGAGGCTTAAAGAAAGAAGGTGGATTACTGGCCTCACCATTTGGAGGCAGTTACTTCAATTTTAAGGTATAATTAAGAAATTTCTAAGACATACAGAAGACTTATTTGCAAGCCTCTGCTCCCATGTGGGCCTTAAGTCGGGGGGTTTTACGCCCACAACCAACCTGGCCATATGGGATTCTGCCTCAGTTTCTCATAAGTATGCCTCCACAAAGTCTTTTCACAGCTCTCTCTCAAACAGCGTTTTTGGCCAGAGGTATAAAGGTTTTTCGCCTATATTAAACTAAACCAGATAGGCCGTAAATCCCCATAATTAGTTCCATTTCTTCACTTATTTGACCAACAGTCATGAGGACGTAAGTACCATCACTGTGCTGCGTGCTAGGGAGGGGTTGTGAGCAAGAAGTCCCATCATCTGTCTAATAGAAGAAAGGTGCTCATTTGTCTGGGAAGATATAAGAGCTGTCCTACCAGTAAGGAGAATAGATAGGATGGTTTCCCAGCTAACATAAGTTCCAGAATTTGATTAGTAAAAGAAACTTGGGTTGTAGAAGACATTGATCTTTAAATTTCAACTCAGGAGAAGAGTTGATACTAAGCTTTTTGAAGCTTTCTAATTTTTGTTTTTATTCCTCCCTACATGGTAGGAAAAAAATATTCTGGGGGGAAAAAAGGAAACAAGATTATTGGCTGGAATTGCAGAAATAGGGTGGTACCAGGTTTGAAAAATGACAAATTATGGTTCTTGAAAGGTTGATGGTTCACTGCTTCCTCTACATGGGTCCACAGAGGCAAAGAGGGGTCAATATATAGCAGCCTTCATGAAGCTCTGTGTTGGATGAAAGAATATATCTTCCCCTAAAAGATATCAAGAAGCTGCTAGGCACAGAGGCTTATACCTGTAAACCCAGAACTCTGGGCGGCCAGGGCAAGAGGATCCTTTGAGCTCATGAGTTTGAGACCAGCCTGAACAAGAGCGAAACCCCTCTGTCTCTACCAAAAATAGAAAAACTAGCCAGGCATAGTGGCAGGCACCTATAGTCCCAGCTACATGGGAAGCTGAGGCAAGAGGACTGCAGCACTCAACTCAGGGTGACAAAGGGAGACTCTGTCTCAAAAAATAAAAAATTTAAAAGTCAAAGTAAAAAAAAATATATTTCAAGAAGCTTCAGTCCTGGTTGGGCACAGTGGCTAGCACTCTGGGAGGCTGAGACAAGTGGATTGCTGGAGGTCAGGAGTTCAAGACCAGCCTGAGCAAGAGCAAGACCCATTCTCTACTAAAAATAGAAAAATTAGCTGGATGTGGTGGCAGGCACTGGTAGTCCCAGCTACTCAGGGAGCTTAGGACAATTAATCCAGGGTAAACGGTTTAAAAAAAAAAAAAATTGCTTCAACCTCAGTTTGGCCCCCAAGTCCACCTCAGCAAGTCATTTAAGTGATTTTGATCACTCTCAGAATGTCAGCTCACATTCTGTGAGAACCTTGAACCTGTCAGATGTGGCCTCTCTCAGATCCCCCGCACTGAACCAACAAATCTCTCTTTGTACTTAGTCCCTCACACCATGCTCAGCCTAGAGATGTGTTTTCACCTTAGCAGTAACAGTAACCTCTGCCTTCAGCCTCACCTCTTCTCCAGGGTCAGAACCTTGCTCCATCAGCTGTTCCCTCTCAATTTCTAGTCTCTCTCTTGCTACTGGCTTCTGACAGTGACCTGTTCACCTGCTGAAGTTATTCCTAGAGTCTCAAACTCAGCATTCCCAGAACTCAGGCACACCCCTACTCCACCCCACCTTGGGCACTTCCTTGTATTTCCTCTGTGAGTAGCATCACCACCTACCCAGCCTCACCCAACCCCCAAACCAGGGAGTCACCTAGACTCCATCCTCTCTCACATCCCTCAGAGCTATTTGGGAACCACATCCTTCAAATTCTGCCCCTCTACTTACCATTTACCAGCCTCTGGCATAGTTCAGACCTTTGCCTGATGACTGCAACAGCTCCCTCCAACCCTGCCCCCTGCTTCTCCCTCCTTGTTGCAGCCAGAGTGAGCATTCTTCCACTGCATGGGTGGAGATGGTCACCCCTCACCTTAAACTTTCCTAGGCTCCTCACCTATAGAAAGACCACATTCCTTCCACTGCAGAAGTCTTTCTGATGGGAACCTCTGTGGAACCTCAGCACACACCTGTAAGCCTTGCAAATCCTTGTTTCTGGAAGGCTCCTCTTCAATGTCCCTAGCTGAGACTTCCCTGCTTCCTTTTCTAGAATGCAGGGCTGCACACCTGCCCACACTTTTCTTTTTTTGCAGTCTCAGGCTGTCACCCCTGAGCATAGCAACCTCAAAGTCTTGGGCTTAAGTGATTCTCTTACCTCAGCCTCCCAAGTAGCTGGGACTACAGGCGCCTGCCACAACATCCAGCTATTTTGTTGTTGTTGCAGTTGTCATTGTTTTTAGCTGGCCTTGGCCTGGTTCCAACCCACCAGCCTCAGTCTATGTGGTCAGAACCCTACCCTATGGGCGCTGCCCACCCTGCCCACCTTTGAAGACATAGCCTGGGCATCCCCTCCTCCGTGCAGCCTTCTTTACACTTTTCTGGCAGACATGACCCTAGCTGTGCTCCCCTGCAATCTCTCATTTTCCTGCTGCAACTCTCCTGACACCTGCCTGTTACCCATCTGCTGCCCCTCCTCCTCTTCCCTTTGTTATGTTCATACCTGTCCTAAGGTTCAAGACTTTATCTCTTGCTCAGTACATGTGACAGGAACTCAAGGAATATTTGCCACTTGGTTCTCTTCATAGAGATGCACATATACACAAGAGGCAGAGGGACCCCAAAATTCTGGCCCGGAAAATTGAGTAGGTTTCTTTGGTAAGATGATAAATAATAATTTTAACTTCAGTGACCACTCAATATTTACCCACATACGGTACGCACACAGCGCAAGACCAACCAACCAGTATCTTTGTATCAACAGTTTAAATCAACAAACCAGTATCTTAATGAAACAACTTGGATTTTTAAAATGTCACATAATCAAAAGCCAGTGGAAAACCATGCATCTTCTTTATTGTAGCTGAATCTGTAGTACACAATCCATTTTTTTCTGTTCGCACAAGCAGTGAAACTTGAGACTTTATCTTATTCTTACCCTTTAATCCAGTATATCAATATAACTCTATCCTGAGATAGTTCCCCTTATTTTAAACTTTTTATTGAAATTTAGCAGAGGGGCCAAGCATGACAGCTTATGCCTATAATCTCAGAACTTTGGGAGGCTGAGGAGGGAAGATTGCTTGAGCTGAGGTGTTCAAGACCAGTCTGGATAACAGGAAGACCCTGTCTCCACAAGAAATTTTTAAAAAATTAGCTGAGCATGATGGCACGCACCTGGGAGGATCTCTTGAACCCAGGAGTTTGAGGTGATAGCTGTGATTGCACCATTGCAACAGAGTGAGACCTGTCTCAAAAAGACAACTGTCTATATATCTAAGTATAGCAGATGAGTGCACACAAGTATACACCTCCTTAAATTTTTACAAATCGCACACACTTGTGTAATCAGCACCCAAATCAAGAAACTACTTATCAGCAACCTAGAATTCTCCATTTATGTCTCCTTCCAGTCAGCACCTGTCTCCTTCCTGACCCTGCCCTGAAGTGTGTGGTATAGTAGAGGAAGTATGGGGAGATACAAAGTTATAGTTCTAGATAAACTTGTAATTACTAACTACATACCTTTACTTTTACCTTATTATTTTATCCATTTGTTCCTATCAGGTATTTCTCGTGGCTTTAACAATACAGTGAAGTTAACTAACTTAGGAGTCATGGTTAAGAGGTACTGGGCAAGTTAATACCCAAACATCTCTGAATCTCCACTGTCTCATCTATGGAGCGAAGATACTTACCTACCTCCATTACAAGCAGGTCATAATGTGATGACTTTTTCATGGAATTTTGCTTCCGTAGGGTTGCATTCATACTTTACAATAAGCCATAATAGCTCATAGTAACAAAATTCACAGAGCAATTACCATGTGCCAGGCCCTGTGATGAGCTTTTTACATATTTTCTCTAAATATCCTCACTCCAGCTACTTGGGAGGCTGAGGCAAGAGAATCGCCTAAGTCCAAGAGCTGGAGGTTGCTGTGAGCTGTGATGCCACAGCACTCTACCAAGGGCGAAAGTGAGACTCTGTCTCTTTAAAAAAAAAAAAAATCTGAATCTCCTCATTCCATAGATGAGACAGTGGAGATTCAGAGATGTTTTGTTATTAACTTGCCCAGCACCTCTTAACCATGACTCCTAAGTCAGTTAACTCCATTGTATTGTTAAAACCATGAGAAATACCAGTTAGGAACAAATGGATAAAATAACAAAATATTAAAACTGATAGGCCAGGTGTGGAGGATCATGTCTGTAATCTCAGCACTTTGAGAGGCCAAGTCAGTAGAATCACTTAAGACCAGCCTAGGCAACATAGTGGGACCCTATTTTTGACAAAAAAAAAAAAAAAAATTAGCTGGGTGTGGTGACATGCATCTGTAATCTCAGCCACTGAGGAAGCTGAGGCAAGGGAATCATTTTGAGCCCAGGGGTTGTGAGGTTGCTGTGAGCTATGATGACACCATTGCCCTCTATCATCAACCCTTTCTCAAAAATGGCTGGGAGGGAATCATCCTCCACTAACCAACTGACCCAATGTAATCACAAGGGTCCTTGAAAATCTTACAGGATTAATTCCTATAATCCTAACACACTGAGAGGCCAAGGGTCCCTTGTGCTTAGGAGTTCAAGACCAGCCTAAGCCAAAGCAAGACCCTGTCTGTACTAATAATAGAAAAACTAGCTGGGTGTTGTGGTGGGCACCTGTAGTCCCAGCTGCTGGGGAGACTGAGGCAGGAGGATTGCTTGAGCCCAGGAGTTTAAGGTTACTGTGAGTTAGATATTATGACAACTCAGTACTCCAGCCTGGGCAACAGAGTGAAACTCTTGTCTAAATACACACACACAAAAAAAAAGTTTTTAAAAAAATGTAGCTGGTCACCTGCACCGGCCCTGCAGACCAGAGACAGCCAAGTTCGAACCTCGCCTGGGCCTGATTAAGGAAAAAAAAAAAAAAACATATAGAAGAGCTCTCCAGTGACTGGAAGGTGGGACCCAAAGCCCTCTCACACATTGGGCCTTTGCCCCACCTTGCCAGTCCCTAAAGCAGCTCTGGAATTTCTGGGCTGGCCCAGGGAATGATGTGAAAGCAGCATGTCTGTGCAGGTGACACACGCCACTGCCCGGTGTCCACACGAGCCTCCTGAGAAGGTACTGCCAGGCTCCCCCTGGAAGCTGGCTCTCTGGAGGGCTCCCCATCGCCCTGTGCTTTCTCTCAGCACAGGCTGCTCTTACAGCAGGAGATCACAGAGTCACCTACTTTCATTGAATTTGGACCTTTCATCTGTTAATTGGAGAGTGAGACCTACTAGGCAGGGTTCCCAGATACCCTGTCAGAGCCAAACCAGATTAAATAGATAGAGTAGATGCTAAATAAAGAGGTTTCTGTTCTCTTTCCCAGAGGCTGCACCTGCTCCTATCCTGGGAGCAGCATTTCTAGCTATTCGTTTTCTTTGCTCACACCTCCACTTGAGATTTGTCACACCATACTGGAGTTGCTTGGCTTCTTCCCCGCAGCATTTTTGAAAATGCACCTGAGCTAGATTGCATTTTGTAAAAGGAAAGGGGTGTTTCATTTTCCCTGCCACCACAGCACACTCAGGCCTAGTGCTCAGCCCAAAGTGGATACTGGTTGTTGACCAAATAAGCTCTAATGGTGGCTCGGCGCCTGTAGCTCAGGCAGCTAGAGCGCCAGCCACATAAATCAGAGCTGTCAGGTTGGAATCCAGCCCAGGCCAAAAAATAGCCAGGCGTTGTGGTGTGCGCCTGTAGTCCCAGCTATTAGGGAGGCCGAGGCAAGAGAATCGCTTGGGTCCAGGAGTTTGAGGTTGCTGTGAGCTGTGACGCCATAGCACTCTACCCAGGGCGACCTCTTAGACTCTCAAAATAATAATAATAATAATAATAATAAGCTCCAATGGTATTCCTCTTGAATGGCCCACGACTGTGCACGCTGGAAATGAGGACATGTGCGGGGTCGGGGGGAGGTCTTAGGGTAGGGGCCACGTATCACCACAGCTGGCAACCATGCCATTGAAAAGCACTTTCAGTGACAGAAACCTTAGCTAGAGTCCTAGCTCCACGCGAACGGACCCCTCAAGTCTGTGTAATAGGGACAAACAGTATCTAATAGGACACACACACACACACACACACACACACACACCTCTCCCCCAGAGTTCCCAGGCCGCGCAGGCAAGGGGACAACTCCTGCACTCCAGGAAACTGACTCACTTCCACCGGCAGCTCGGGGCTACGGCCCCTCCGTGTAGCTGACGGGGAAAGTCCCTCCCACCGTCAACGATTCGTTTGAAGCAAATAAGCAGCTGAAACAACCTCATGTTTTATTGGCTAGCGCCGCTGTCCGTCTGAGGGCAGAGGCCTTCGGGAAATGAGGCTCCTGTGAACACTAAATACCTGTAGGGCTCGGTTTCTGCTTAAGATGTCTTGCAGCCGTCCAAACGCCCGGAATTGGAGTCTGGGCTTGGGGTTGGAGTGTCGTGCTGAGGACTCTGCGTGGCAGCAAAGGAGGTGTCACGGGGCCCAGTTGTCCGCATTCTCCGGGCCTCGGAGGGCGGAAGGGGCTCCTCCACCCTGGGCCGTCCCCTCCGGGTGGGCGTGGTAAGGCCGCCGGCAGGGGCAGAAGCGGAGCGCTACACGCTCCTTGTGCTGGCGGCGGCGGCTTGCCAGCTGCACGCTGGACCTGGGGAGCCTGTCCCAGGCTCTGTGGCCACCGGGGTGCCACAGCCCCCAAAGCCTCCTTTTGACCCGTAAAGTTTTCAGAGAATGTCGCCCACGGAGCAAAGTTGCGGTCCAGGATAAGTCACGATCTATGAGCTGGGCACCCGTTCACGGTCAGAGAGCAGAGCTACTACTGTCCCTTTTCCTGCCATAAACCAACTCTCTGAGCCATGACTACTTCAGCCCTAAGAGGCTTGAAGCCAGAGTATCTCTTAACTTTTCTTCCAACTCTAACATCCCATGAGTCTGTTTTAATTATTCTCTTAAAGCTTCTGACTTTAACCAGAGTAAACCACCTTGTTTGGGAGAGAATTGATTGCCAGGGCTGAGAATCTAGCCAGAGGTGAGAACAGTTGAGCAGCCAGAGGGTGGGTTGGGTTTTTGTTTGTTTGTTTGTTTGTTTGTTTTTGAGACAGAGTCTCAAGCTGTCGCCCTGGGTAGAGCTCACAGCAACCTCAAACCCTTGGGCTTAAGCGATTCTCTTATCTCAGCCTCCGAAGTAGCTGGGACTACAAGGCACTTAGCTTTAGAGCCGGCTCCACCTCGTGTTGCTCTCCGTGGTGCTGCTACCTTATGCTCCTTCTCAGACTCCTGCTAGACATTCTCTTTGCAACACCTGGCAGTTCTGAAGGCCAGTGGCTTGGAAGGGTAGGCAGCTTACTGCCCGATACATAATCTCCATCTGCCTGTGGGCATTCTTCAGTGGGTAATTGGCCTTTCCTCAGCCTTAATTAAGGTAATTGCCACGTAAACACAAATTCAAGCTTCTCTACCAGATCATCAACCTTGACCCCTCTTAAACTGCTGCATTGCCTCCCCAGTGACAGCAAGCACTTGGTTGTGGTGTGGGGTGGCTCTCTTCTCAATCTTACTGGGCCAACACTTGTGATTTTCACTTGAGTTCACTTTGTAATGTGTGTCTCTAACCCAGAATTTCAAGTTTCACTTAGTGATTGGTAAATGAAGATGGCTTGCAAATGAGATGATAGAAGAGATCTGAGCTTTAGAGTGCAGTTGCAAGGGGTTTTTTTCTGAGCTGAACAATAGCTGTAGCAATGGGCCAACAAATCCAGACTCCTCCTGAGTACAAGAAGATCTTCAAATAATGAAACTGGAAAAAGATTCCCATTGGGAGAAGGAAATTTCCCTTCAAGGAAATGACTATCATTTAGAGACATTCTGGCAGAGATTTTGGGGAGTTTTGGTATCAAGAATCATCAAGACCCCAGGAGGCCCTCATCCAACTCTGTAAGCTCTGTCACCAGTGGCTGAGACCAGAAAAGTGTACGAAAGAGCAGATCCTAGAGTTGCTAGTTCTGGAACAGTTCCTGATTGTTCTTCCCTAGGATATCCAGATCTGGGATAGACAACAACATCCAGAGTGAGGAAGCAGTGGCTCTGGTGAGAGACTTGCAGAAAGAACTTGTAAAGAGGCTGCCAGTGAGATATAAGAGCATAGTTCTGAGCAGTTATAATTGAGGAATATGAGAGAGCCTCCTGGGTTGCCAGGAGTGTAGATAGCATGTAGTAATTTGCTGTTTATGTCAAACTAAAATTTGTTTTCCTATGGTCCTAGTAGCTACAACTTTCTTTCCAAGTTTCCACCAACTCTTCAGAAAATGTACAACATTGACTACTTTGAGTGTTGATCCCTGTCATTAAATAAGAGAATTGTTTAGAACGGGTTGAGCATCTCTCAGAGTAAGAAAGAGCACACAGTATGACAGGGGTCTGGTTTTGGAGAACAGCTCTCATTCTGCTGCAGCCAGCCCAAATGCACAAAGCAGTTTCACTGATCTTTATTGACATAATTCAACCTATAAAAAAATAGTTGAATGTGTCCTGTGTGTTTTATGTAGGGTTGGCAGGGCAAGTAGGAGCAGCCCCAGAAAAGCTGGGTTGCCAGGATGCAGTGGGCCTGAGTTCCAGGTATCTCTCTATGAAGTATTCCACACATCCACACTCTTTGCTGATGCTGCAAGGATTTAGAAGACTTTCTCCTTTGCTTCTTTGTGTCTTGGGGTATTTAAGTTTTAGTTCCTTGCAGAATTTTGATGACTTCTCATCCTTGAATAGGGATAAGATGTGCTCTCAGAAAAGAGAGAACCTTAATGACCAGTACTAAGTTCTCCAAACATCCATCCAAAGCAAGCACAGAAAGAATCCATGTGTCCTAGACAATGGTGAAGAGCTTACACCAGAACCAGAGGAACCAAAATTGTTGGTTCCACAGCCCCAAAATAGAGGCCAGATTCTACCTTAAGAGCAGTAAGAAATAGCAGTGTGGGGAGGAAGGAGGAACCCTTCTGTTACCCTGAGTACAGAAAGGAGGCTAGAAGGTCCAGGTCCCTTCTACTTGGAAGATGTGGCATATGAACTGTGGCTGACTACATTACTCTGTGAGATCCTAAATAGGTATCTCCAAAGGAAAGAAGGATTCTGGCCACCATGTTTTGTAAAACAACACCTGGGTGTCTGTGGTACCTCCCCTTGTGCGAATGAGAGATTACTGGTTGAATGAGAGGTTATAGACAGGGACAGACTTTAGACCTGGTTGGTGAGAAAGATACAAGGTAAGGTTGAACTAAGGTGCAGTAATCCTTTTTTTTTTTTTTGAGACACAGCCTCAAGCTGTCCCCCTGGGTAGAGTGCTGTGGAATCACAGCTCACAGTAACCTCCAACTCCTGGGCTCAAGTGAGTCTCCTGCCTCAGCCTCCCAAGTAGCTGGGACCACAGGCGCCCGCCACAACGCCCAGCTATTTTCTGGTTGCAGCCATCATTGTTTGGCGGGCGTGGGCTGGATTCAAACCTGCCACCTTAGGTGTATGTGGCTGGTGCCTTAGCCACTTGAGCCACAGGCATGAGCCAGGTGCAGTAATCCTTAAAACAGCTAAGTGTCCCAAACCAAAAATGAAAAATAAAATTATAAAACCCTGACAGTACTTGCATGGATATAGAAGGGAAAACGTAGAAACATCAGCTTAGAGAAGTATTGTTTGGGATTTTCACCAACCTTCCTTTGAGAAATGAAAAGAGATACTAAGATAAGGAAGAAGACTCCTCTGTTTCCGAACTTAGGCCAGTCCCCACGAGGAGCTGATAACCATGCACTTTAATGGCTCCTTTCTCTTTCCCCAGCCCTGCCTGATCCTTAGGCTCTGGGAATTCCTACAGAGAAGAGCAGTGGTGATCAGGCAGTGGTGCACAGCTCCCAGGTGAGAAAGACTTTTCTCTATTCAGGTCACCTTTTACTACTTGAGTGGGCTCTCTACAGCCAACTCTCTTGCTGCTCAGAAATTCCAAAAGAATTTTATCCAACAAGGAGGCCCAGTAATTTTACAGATTAGGCTCCAAAATTACACCAGTCTACAAAGGACTTTCCAAAGCTCCTTATTTATATAGGCAGTCCCATGGCTGTGGTAGCAAAAGATTGCATTACAATTCTTCTTTTCCTTGACCCTGAAATTGTCAGATTATATTGATTTGTTTGTTTGCCTTAAAGTTACTTATTGATTCTTTCTATATCTGTATCTTGTTCACATAGCATGCAGTATTATGTAGGAAGGGAAAACAGAAACAAAAACATTCAGAGGCAGATAGCCCTGAGTTCAAGTACAAGCTATGATCTGTACTAGCTGTGTAACTTTGAGCAAATCTGAAAAGCTTCTGTTTCAGGGCATAGGTGTTCAGTAAATGTTAGCTTCTTTCTGTCTTTCTCTCCTCCTGCCCTATTTATTGCATTTAAAAGCCAAAGAAAACTCACTTTTGTATTTCTTCTGTTTTGTCACTTGCCTTATGACTCAGCATTATAGAGGCATTTTGTCCCAAGGCATAGTGTTTTGAGGAAGGGTGTTGTCTTATCAGAAGCTGGTGATATTTGGTGATGTGGCTGTATATGTCTTCCAGGAGACACAGAAACTACTGGAACCTAACCTGGCAGAATTCTGCAAATGGGATCTTGCTAGGTAAGAGTAACTTTTTCCTTTACAGTCAAAGTTAGCCATTGAGTTTCTGTGGTATTCATTACTCCAGACCAGTGATTTTCAACTCATGTGCCATAAGAGGATCTTAGGTGTGCCACAGAAATTTTTTAAAATCATTAATTAAGGCTCAGCACCTGTGGCTCAAGTGGCTAAGGTGCCAGCCACATACACCTAATGTGGCGGGTTCAAATCCAGCCTCAGCCCGCCAAACAACAATGATGGCTGCAACCAAAAAATAGCCGGGTGTTGTGGCGGGTGCCTGTGGTCCTAGCTACTTGGGAGGCTGAGGCAGGAGACTCGCTTGAGCCCAGGAGTTGGAGGTTACTGTGAGCTGTGATGCCACAGCACTCTACCCAGGGGGATAGCTTGAGGCTCTGTCTCAAAAAAAAAAAAGATCATTAATTAGTTTAATTATTTTTGAAAGGAGTTCAAAGCAAAGTAAGTATATTCATTCTTCCATTCTCTTTTTTGATCAACATAATTTAAGTGTGCCATTATGTTGAACTATAGGTTCAAGTCTGTGGTGAGATAAAAAAAGGTTTCTTGAGCCCAGAAAGGATATTAGATTGATAGATATAGATATACATGGAAACAGGAGAGAAAGATTAGAATTTTAGTCATTTCAGCTATTTCTTTCCATCTAATGTACCCCCTAGGGCTGGGTGTGGTGATTCATGCTTATAATCCTAGCACTTTGGGAGGCTGAGGTGGGATAATTAATGGCTTGGAAGCTAGGACTTCAGAACTGTCCTGGGCAACATAACAAGACCCTGTCTATACAAAAATAGGAGGGTGTAGTGTGCAGCTATAGTCCCAGCTATTTCAGAGGCTGAGGTGATAGGAATATTTGAACCCAGAAGTTTGAGGTTGCAGTGAGCTATGATGATACCAATGCATTTTAGGCTGGGCAACAGAGCAAGATCCCATCTTAATATATAAAAAACAAATTAATACAAAAAACTAGCCAGCACCATGACAGTCACCTACAGTTCCAGCTACTTGGGAGGCTGAGGCAGGAGGATTGCTTGAGCCCAGGAGTTTGAGGTTGCAGTGAGCTATGATGATGCCATGTCACTCTATCCAGGGTGACAGTGCCAGAGTACCCCATAAATAAGAACTCACCCTATATTATTTATAGCAGTCTGCCACTTAAAGACTTGTCTGTTCTTGGGAAAGTTGGTTGAACACCCTGAGCTTCTATTTTCTCATCTATGAAATGGACATTATGATGGTATCCACCTCACTGGGCTGAAATGAGGATTCTGACACATTGTTAGCAGTCAGCAAATATTAGTTCTCATTATTATCATCATTATTATTAAATCAGTGAGCACATTGTCTTCAATTCCTCAAAGGAGTAAAAGGAGGGAGTCATTAACTACATAACTTCATGTCCCTTCTTGCTTTTTCCTGAGGACCTTCCAGTTCTCCAGCCAGATGGGGTCACCAGGGTGCAGAGAGGTGAAGAGATTTGGAATACCAATCTCCAGGATTTCAAGGAGATTCAGAAAACTTCCTATCCAGCAGGAAGTGAGTAGAAGCTTGTATTCCACCAATAGAGTCATCCCTGTAATTCTCAGGCAGAGGCTGGAGAGAAACCCAAGCACTTAACATTCGGGTTCATTCCGTGGTGCTAAAAAGACAGGAGTTGGAACAAGAACAGAGAAACAGGTAACACCCAGGAAAGCCTGTTCCCCTAAGTTTAAATCTTATGTTTGTTACCTTGAAAAAAGATATAATGGAATTATGAGTGTTTATGATTTTAACCTCTAAATGTCTATCTGAATTTTAACTATGATTCATTATCACTTAACCAAATTAACAGAAAACCCCAAATATTAGAGGGTTTCTGATCATAGTTAACACGAGCTCCTCACCCTGGTGGGCCCATTTTGTTAGAATTTTAGGAGATCCAATAAATAGTACTCTTCTTCCTCTACCCAGATTCCTGACCAACTTAGTGTGATCAAAATGGCAGCCCTATAATTGGTGGGGCTGGAGAATGTGACTTAGGTGTATGGTCACAGTAGACTTCTGTTGCTGGATTTCTTCCTTCTCTTTGATCTTCTCCAAATTGTTGCTTAATCTTTTTCTTATTTTACCTTGAATTTTTGTGAGGTCAGAACAGTTGCTGAAGTTTCTCTCATGTATTTGTCACTGAGCCTTCTCCCTCCCTGCCTGCACCTGAGCTGGATGGATCCCTTGCTGACATCAACATGAACAACTGATCATCTTTTCTCTCTTTAGGGATTTTCTGGGGCATCTTCCTAAAATTGTTGAGAACCCCAGGAGTTTCTTCTTGTGGAACATATAGATTTTACAAGCATTTTGGAAATTTAGGGGTGAGGGATAATTTGTAGTTGTCACTAAATTTGGGGGTACAACTGGCATACAGTGGCAGAGGCTACATAGATGTGAAATTTTTGAGACAGGCACAAGAAACATCCTGCCAGGCCCCCATGGCAGCATCAGCCTCACCTGAGTACACATTAGAAATGCAAATTCTTGGGCTCCACCTCAAAACCTGTGGTAGCTTTACCACTGGCAATTTGGCAGGAGTGGAATTGAATTCCCCAGAATTCACTTCCTCCTATGCCTCCAAGTGGAGTAGGCCACTGTTTATTTCCTGTCCTCAAATATTGACTGACTCTGCATTGAACCAGTAGTCCAGAATGGCTCACAAAGACCATCTTGAGGCTCTCCTCTACTTTATAGCCAAGGAGTCCCCTTTCTTGTGTTCCATGAAGAGTGCTGCTTTAAGACTGGAGAGAGCTGGTCCTTGCTTGCCACACTCTGCCTCCTGGGCCTCAGGCTCTAGCCCCAGGTGTGAAGCCAACAGCCTGATGGAGATTGACCAGCTCCCACAGCTAGGAAAGCAAGGATGCTGGTACCAAATCTATGTATGCATGTGTGTGTAAGATACCTATTAGTGGGTCACTTCTCACACTGAACCCCAATACTCCTACTGAGTCAGAAACTCCAGAAGTGGAGTCCTGCAATCTGTTTCTTTTGCTTTTTTCTTGTTATTTATTTTTTTTTGTGAGACAGAGCCTCAAACCATCACTCTGGGTAGAGTGCCATGGCATCACAGCTCACAGCAACCTCCAACTCCTGGCCTTAAGCGATTCTCTTGCCTCAGCCTCCCAAGTAGCTGGGACTACAGGCACCCACCACAACGCCTGCCTATTTTTTTGTTACAGTTTGGCCAGGATTGGGTTCAAACCCGCCATCCTCAGTATATGAGACCAGCGTCCTACTCACTGAGTCACAGGCACTGCCCTAGGTGATTCTTTGTGTGTGTTTGTGAGAGAGAGATGGGAGTCTTAGTCTGTGCCACGGCATCATAGCTCACAGCAACCTCAAACTTCAGGGTTCCAGGGATTCTCCTGCCTCATCCTCTAAAGTAACTAGGACTACAGGTGCCCACCATGGTATAGCTAAAGCTACAGTGAAATTATATTTAATGAGGATTTGAGTGTACTAATATTTGCTATGGGATCCCAAAAGGAAATGTCCCTCATATCCTGTAACTTATATCAGCTTTCAATGTTTGTTTTGCTTTTTTAAAAAAATGTTTTGTAGAGAAGGGGGTCTCATTATATTGCCTAGGCTTATCTTGAACTCTTAGACTCAAGTGATCCTCCCACTTTAGCCTCCCAAAATGCTGGGATTACAGGCCTGAGTCACTGTGCCTGGCCTCAAAGCAATACTTGTCACATTTGGCAATTAGGAAAGTAAAAATGGAATAATGTTGTTTTAATTGCTATTTCCTTTATTGCTACTGGGGTTGTCATTTTTCATGTTTACTGGTCCTTATGCATTTTTTTATTCTGTAGAAAGGTCCACAGAAACATGTTTGCATTCATTAGCTCTTCTGATTCTCACTATGATACAGTGAAGAATACAAGGACAAAGCACTGCCATCTTACACTTAGGAGAAATGGGACTCCCAGATCTAATAGTGTCTACCAAATAATTTACTATGCCATGCATTCCTTCTAACATTCCCAACAACCCTGCAAGGTAGCTGTCACTATCCTGATTTTACAAATAACGGAAACTGGGGCTAAGAGAGGCTGGTTGACCTGCCAAAGGCCACACAGCTGACAACAAGGAATTGTGGTCAGTTGAGTCCTACATCAATTCCTCTGCCACCACAGTAAAGCTCCTCTTCTTCCTAGAGGCCTAGACAGAAAGATGCTGCTCGTGTCACTGGTAGGCACGAAGGTCCACCCAGTCCCAGACATGAAGAGAGGCATCACTTGCTGCTGATAACACAGTCCTTGGTTTGCAGGGATGCCAGGTGTGGGTAGTAACCAGTGGGGCAGTGTCCATCCCATTTCCATCTAGGAAGATATGACCTCTATGAGTGAAGAGAGGTTCTATTTGCCTCCCCATTCCATTCCAAGACGTTACATCATAGATCTGGACTGTCCCATCAAAACCTGAGGAAGAACACAGAAAAGACAGGATTGATAGTGAATCCCTAAACAATTTTTTTTTTTTTTTTTTTTTTTTGAGACAGGGTCTAACTCTTACCCTGAGTAAAGCGCAGTGGCATCATCACAGCTCACAGCAATCTCCTGGGCTCAAGTGATACTCACCTTCCCAAGTAGCTAGGGCCACAGACACATGCCACCATACCTCACTAATTTTTCTATTTTTTGTAGAGATGGGGTCTTGCCATGTGGTTCAGGATGATCTTAAATGCCTGGATGGTCCTCCCACCTTTGCCCCAAAGTGCCAGGATTAGAGATGTGAGCCACTGTACCCAGCCCTAAAATACTTTTTATAATTTGCTCTATGATACCAAAACAAGCTAGAGGACAAAGAATCAAAATACTTTAAGGCCATTTGGAGTGCATGTAACATCTGCCTTAATGTTGGTAGCTGATGACATCTGTTGTACACCTAATATGTGTAAGGCCCAAAGCTAATCCTTGACATGGATGACACCTTTTAATCCTCTCAACTCTATGAAATAGGTACTATTATTATATTCCACAGAAAACTGAAGCTTAAGAGTCTTTTCAAGACTTTTCAAGTACCTCAAATTCTAGTCCCACCTCTGAGTCCCTCTCAGCAGATGGGGGCAACAGAAGCCGTTAGAGGGGCTCATGTTCCCCACACAATCTAGCTATACACATTCATCCCATTTTGTTCTCTTCCTGTTACTAAAGAATCAATCCCTCAACCCAAGCTTGGTCCTCTGCTTGTGCTCTTTCTGGATCCCAGCACTTCCAATTCTCCTTTCTTGCTTTTTCAATACTTCTTCCAACCTCTCTTCCTTTCAATGGACCCTCTCCATTGGCTTTTAGATGCCCTAATTAAATACCCCCAGGCAAGTAGATCCTACCGGACCAAATCCAGAAGCCCACTAACTTAGCTGGCTTGCTACAATTTGAAAAGCCAGTAGGCTAAGATCCTGTCACTACCTGAGACAGCCCCATGGCTATCCCAGCATCTTACTATCTACAGGTCTTTCAAGGACCTCAGACCTGAAACCCTGCTAGGCTAGAAAAGGCCAGCTGCTATCCTGTGAAAGTCGAACAGATAGAGTGAAGGGCAACTTTAACTTCTGGAGCCAGATTTGTTAGGGGGCTGCAGGCTCCTTTGTGAGCACCCAATAGTCCCCTAAAAAACAGAGATCAAATAGCAGAAAATCCTGCACAGCAGTACCTGATATGGCCAAACAGTTGTCCAAGCCTGGGGCCCAAGTCACTTGCAGCAGCTCTGGGTTGGGACTAGGTGTGGACACTGGGCAGTGGACTGAGCTCACAGGATGGCAGAGAACCCGGGAGTCAAAGAGGCGGAGCTGCCCATCTGAGCTGAGGCTGGCGATGTTAGGCCCAGGGCCCTGGGCCCTGCCCCCAACTTTTGCACACCATCTTTCTCCACCTGACTGAGAGCTGAGGCTACAGTTCTCCAGTGGTGCCCACTTCTGGCGGATGTCTACAAGCCCCAGCCGGCCTGAGGTGCAGCAGAAGGCGAAGGTGTCTGCACTTAGGACCTGCAGGCTACTGAGCTCTTCACTGTCACTGACACCTAAGGAGGGCAAAGGAGAAAAGCTGCTGGTCCCAAGTCCCTTCCTGCCAGTTCCAAGCAGGATGAATCACATTTCACCTTCCCACCCATCTTGTCATTGTCTACTCAGCTGGTGGGTGCTGGCTCCTGGGACTGCCTTTCCCCACCCCAGAACAGGAGCTCTTTGAGGCCAGGGTTTACCTCTTATTCATTGTTTCCCCAGCATCTGGCACAGAGAGTTAAACTAAGTTTTAATGTGGTAGATTTGGGCCGGGAGGCAAGTGTTGGCTGGAGGAGCCAGTATGGGATGAAATGCCGCAGTACCTGAGGTGTATGTGGTCTTCTGGGATTCCAGATCCACAATCTGCAGACTGCTGAGCCTCACCCCATGGAGGACTCCAGGTGTCACTGAAGAGAAGATGGCAACTCTAGGCCAGAGATTTTCCTCTTTCTCTTGTACAGGAATGGTGCCAACAGCTTTAATGACATCTGTGGAAAAGGGGGAAGAGGCCAAAATCCAGAATGTTGAGGCCAGGCGAGGTGGCTCATGCCTGTAATCCTAGCATTCCGGGAGGCTGAGGTGGGTGGTTTGCCTGAGCTCACAGGTTCAAGACCAACCTGAACCAGAGCAAGACTTCAACTCTGAAAAATAGCCAGGCGTTGTGGCAGGCACCTGTAGTCCCAGCTACCTTGGGAGGCTGAGACAAGACAATCACTTGAGCCTAAGTGTTTGAGGTGCTGTGAGCTATGATGTGACAGCACTCTTATCAAAGGCAACAAGGTGAAACTCTGTCTCAAAAAAACAAAAAAAAAATCCAGAATGTTAGTGCAGGTTTAAAACATTATACAGTGGAGCCCTATCAGCTGTCTTCCCCTGTACATTTAGAAAGTCAAGGAAGAAAGGGAGCTGCCAGTTGCCAAGAATGTTGAGAAACACTCTTGGTTATGTTTATATTTTTGAAACTGTCAGAAGCACTTAACATTCCTTTATTATTTGTCTTGTGAACTGTTTTGCAAATAGAAAATAATGAATCATAGCAGTCATCTCAAACCCTCAAAAGCAGTCTGGCTTTTTATAGTTTTGTGGAACAAACAAAAGGAAAGAAAATAAATGAACACCCTGTTAATGTCACTTACACCTTCAGTGAAAAATAACAGGTACAGAGTTCATTAACTAATATTATTTCTTCAAAAACACATTCAATTGGCTTGGCACCTATAGCTCAGCAACTAGGGTGCCAGCCACATACACCGGGGCTGGCAGGTTCAAACCCGGCCAGGGCCTGCCAAACAACAACTACTACAACAATAAAAATAGCCAGGTGTGTGGCGGGTACCTGTAGTCCCAGCTACTTGGGAACATGAGGCAAGAGAATCACTTGAGCCCAAGAGTTAGAGGTTGCTGTGAGCTGTGATGCCACGTACTCTACCGAGGGCAACATAGTGAGACTCTATCTAAAAAAAAAAAAAAAAAAAACCAACCATGTTCAGTGACCTCCTACAATCTGCTAAAGCTTAGCAACTAAAGATTACATTGCATATACTGTTGTCTTAAAATATATTAATAAATTGGACAAGAAAGTCTACATCTTTCATACACTGAATGGAACAATGATATATTTGGCCTTGAATAAAGTCAACTTTCAGTTTTGTTTGTCTCAGCCCCCTGGATTAGCAGGCAGGGTCTCATCTCTGTTTTCTACATTTGCAGCTTCTCTAAGTAGTTTAGTGGATACCACTCATAATAGTTCAGAGCAAGCTGTTTGCTATACAAACTACTTAAAGTGAAATTCATATTTTCCATTTTTCATTTTATTTCTCCAAGAGGGAAGTCATTATTTGGTTTCCATATTCTCTAAAGAAAATGGAAATGGACCAGGTGAGGTGGCTCACGCCTGTAACCCTAGCACTCTGGGAGATGAAGGCAAGTGGACTGCCTGATCTCATGAGTTCGGAACAGCCTGAGCCAGAGCAAGACCTCATCTCTAAAAATAGGCAGCTGTAGTCCCCACTACTTGGGAGGCTGAGGCAAGAGAATCACTTGAGCCCAAGAGTTTGAAGTTACTATAAGCTATGATGACATGACGCTTTACTGAGGGCAACAAAGTAAGACTCTGTCTCAAAAAAATGAGAAAATGGAGATGTATGTATTTATTCAATTCTTTTTGTCTTTCCATAATTTAAGATGTATTTCATGTAATACAAGCGTAAGACAATGAACCCAATTCAGTTTTGCTGTACTGTGTATTAATGAATGGACATGTTTATAGGAAATATAAAATCAAACAGACACTAACATATACATGCCACTTAAACATGTAAATTTCAACAAAATACCTATCTTTTTTTTTTCTTTTTTTAAACAGAGCCTCACTCTGTTAAAGTACCCTGGCAACATACCTCACAGCAACCACAAACTCAGGCTCAAGCGATCCTCTTGCCTCAGCTTCCTGAGTATCTGGGAGTACAGGTGCCCGCCACAATACCTGGCTATTTTTAGTAGAGACGATGTTGCTCTGGCTAGTCTTTAACTACTGAGATCAAGTGATCCTCCCTACCCCCAGCCTTGGCCTCCCAGAGTGCTAGGATGACAGGTATGAATCATCCTGCCTGGTCTTTTTTCTTTCTTTTCTTTCTTTCTTTCTTTTTTTTAAAGACAAGAGTCTCACTCCATTGCTTTGGGTAGAATGCCATGGTGTCAGCCTAAATCACAGCAACCTCAAACTTCTAGGCTTAAGTGATCCTTTTGCCTCAGCCTCCCAAGCAGCTGGGACTACAGGCTCCTGCCAAAACACTGGCTAATTTTTCTATTTTTAATAGAAACCAGGTCTCACTCAGGCTGGTCTCTCCTGAGTTCTCATGATCCACCCATTGAGGCCTCCCAGAGTGCTAGGATTATAGGCCCAACCTATCATTTTTCATATGTTAAAACTTTTTTGTTTTTTGCAGTTTTGGCCAGGGCTGGGCTTGAACCCACCATCCCTGGTATATGGGGCCAGCACCCTACTCCTTGAGCCATAGACATCACCCCATATATTAACCTTTTTGCACTTCCCCAAAATGTCAGCCAGACCTTATACAATGGGTGGGAAGTATAATCACCAAATCTGCATGTGCCTTGGGTTTTTGCTCAGCTACTCGGTTCTGTCTGGTTAACTGTGCCACAAGAGAAGTCTGTCAGCTCTTGCTAGAGGATCTCACCATACTACTGAGTTAGCTCCCATTTTACCAAAAATATCCTCTTCATGCCCTTTTTTTTTTTTTATTTTTTCAATTGTAAAGGATAAAGAAGGGATAGATGAGAAAAGGACACTCATCAAGCGTGTGGCACAAGTTCCTCTGAGACATTTCCCACATAAGAAGTGCACAGAGATGGGTCCAGCTGGGCTGGAACACAGAGAACCCTGAGTGCTGTTCTCAAAGCCCTGAGGACTCAGTGCATTTAGTCCAGACTTGTCGGACCTTATTGCTCCATCACAGGAACTGCAAAGGTTCACAACAGATACAACAGCTGAGCCTTAGGATCAGAGTTTGTCTCCAGGGACTGTCAGGGAGGTAGCACTTGAAGCAGCCCCAGCAGGGCCTGCCTGACCCTTCTAGGGCTGTATCCTTCTTGCCTCCATAGACTCTCGACAGATTCCCTTAGGGCTGCTGCTCTGAGCCAGGGGATGATTCTGAGGTGTGATTTGTTCCCTGATGGGAGGAAGAACAATGTCAAAGACCTATTTCAAAGATTCCATGGAAAACAAGCCTTGAGGGCCCCCCCACTGGAGAGCTGCTCTGTAATCACTGTAGAAATCAGTTCTTTTCCTTGTCACTGACAAAATGCTCTCCTCTAAGAAATTCATACCAAATCCACCAAGCCAATCCCAAATTACTACAAAATCAAAGCAAAAGCATAGCAAGACACCTTCACGAGCTTGGAAGTAAAAGAAAGAAGGTTGTCTCTAAAAATTAAACCAACACAGAATTGGGTCAGAGCATAGGCAGGCACCTTAAGGGGTCAGATGGCATCTGCTAATAAGGAAAAACAAATTTCTAACTGGCAGCCAATTAGAGTAGCATGAACCCTGCCTCTAAGGTTAGTGACATGAATATATCTCCTCCAGAGACATTTACCTAGCAATTAAAAGAAGCTGATCAGGCTCAGAGCCTGTAGCTCAGCGGCTAGGGCGCTGGCCACATACACCGTGGCTGGCAGGTTCAATCAAACCTGGCCCAGGCCTGCCAAACAACAACAACAAAAATAGCCAGGTATTGTGGCAAGCACCTATAGTCTCAGCTACTTGGCAGGCTGAGCTTGAGATTGCTGTGAGCTACTGACGCCACACACTGAGGGTGATAAAATGAGACTGTTTCAAAAAAAAGAAAAAGAAGCTGAACAGACAAAAGAAGGAATAAATCCTCATGAACATTTGCCAGAGCTGGTCAATTCACATTCCAAAGGGAAAAAGAGTCTACAGAAAGGGGAGGAAAGGACAGACTATCTGATAGACTGTCACCAGAAATTCACTGCCTGTAAAAAGCTTTTTGAGTTTATTGAAATAGGCTTGACAAGCAGGGTACAGCCTCCCCCACATCCTCAAGGAGAGATGACACCAGGTGTCTCCCACTGTCAATCTATGGCCAAGAAGAAAGAAGAAACCAATTCCTGTTATCAACCTGCTACAAGAGAAAAGGACAAACTCAACAGCTTCTCAGCTGTCTTCTGTTAATTGGGCTGCAGTAGCAGGGCCAACACTTGTCTTATTTCTCATTTCTGGAACTATGGCCTCCTTTTCTTCAAAGTAGTAAATAAACTTTGTGCTTCTTTCTATCCTAAACTCTGCCTGAGAAAGCTTTCTCACTTGCATACCAACCTCACACTCTAACAGCTTCCAGACTTGTAATATTGAGCAAATATAATAACATATCTAAAGGAAAGTGGTGTCCTTGAGAGGGGATTAGTCAGCCGCAGAGCCAAAGAAAACACTAGGACAAAGGGAGCGGTACCAACAAACTAAACATTTAAGTTCCAAGTAGAAGCAGCAAATGAGATTCAGCTGAGACCCTTAGACACTAGTCATCCAGCTCAGTGGTTTCTACAGCCCCTGAGCTGAGAGAAGAGGTCTCAGGCCTAGTTCGAGATGCGGGCTTTGCTAGCAAAGCCTTCACAAGTTTCATGCTATTTCACTAAGATTTCTTACAGAAAAGTAATTTGGAAACCTCTGAGATGATTCCTCTTGTTCCGGTCACATTGACCATGCAGTTGTTGATTAGGCTAGATCCTCTGTGAGCAAAGATAAGTCATAAGGACTTAGAATATTCCACTTTTAGTGATACTTATTTTTTTCATTATAAACTAACAAAATTGCATTCTAGTTTATACTGCTGTCTTGGGGGTCTAGTAAGTATGTCTTTCCCCATAAATAGATTTAATTTGTTCTGGATATGTTGACAAAATCAGGTTTCTGAGACCCTGTGGGTTAATTCGTGGACCTTGGGAAATTCACCAACATAATGTTATACTTTTAGGCCTCTAGGAAGATAGTTGGCCAGTTTCTCCTTAGCTCTGGGGTGTTCTGTACTATTATGTAAAAGCAGATGACTCCATCTGACTTTCTACATTCCTATGAGCATCATAGAAAACATCCTTGTACCATTAGCTCCTCTAGGCCTGAAGCTATAGGTTCTACGTGACACCAGGTACCTACAGAGATCAAAGGAACCCCAAATGGTTCTTTCTTAAGATTCTTCCACCTCTGACCTTTAAACCACTGCTGCCCCACTTGGTCTGTTTTTGGACAAATTTTTAAAAACAACTACAAGTTACTGGCACAAGGATAAATATGCAGATCAGTGGAGCAGAAAGAAGAGTCCGGAAATAAATCCTTATATTTATGGTCAATTTTCAGCACAGGCACCAAGGCAAACCAATGAAGAAAAGGACAAGCTTTTCCATAAATAGTTCTGTGACAATTGCACATCCCCATGCACAAAAGCTAACTTAAACTGAATCACAGACTCAAATGCTGGAACTAAAACAATTAAAACTTTTGGGAAAAAAATAGGAGAAAATCAATGAGTTGGCCAGGCATGGTGGCTCCACGCCTATAATCCTAGCATGAAGGGAGGCCAAGGCAGGGGGATGGGCTGAGCTCAGACCAGCCTGAGCAAGGGCAAGACCCCGTCTCTAAAAATAGCTGGGTTTGTACAGATGCCTATAGTTCCAGCTACTCAAGGTGCTGAGGCAAGAGAATTGCTTAAGCCCAAGAGTTTGAGATTGCTGTGAGCCATGAGATTCCAAAAAGAAAAAAAAAAAAGGGCAGTGCCTGTGGCTCAAAGGAGTAGGGCGCCAGCCCCATATACTGGAGGAGGCGGGTTCAAACCCAGCACTAGCCCCCCCACCCCCCCCCAAAAAACTGCCCAAAATTAAAAAACTGGACCCTCAGCAAAATTGAAAAGTTTTATGCATCAAAGGATACCAGTAAGAAGATGAGAGACAAAAAACAGACTGGTAAAAAAATATTAGCAAAACATGTAGGCTCGGCGCCTATAGCTCAACCGGCTAAGGCGCCAGCCACGTACACCTAAGGTGGCGGATTCGGATCCCCAGCCCGGACCCGCCAAACAACAATGACGGCTGCAACCAAAAAAATAGCCGGGCGTTGTGGCGGGCGCCTGTGGTCCTAGCTACTTGGGAGGCGGAGGCAAGAGACTCGCTAGAGCCCAGGAGTTGGAGGTTGCTGTGATCTGTAATGCCACGGCACTCTACCCAGGGGGACAGCTTGAGGCTCTGTCTCAAAAAAAAAAAAAAAACAAACATGTATTTAATAAGGAACTTGTACCCACAATAGACAGCTCAATAAAGACAAACAACCAAACCAAAAAATGGGCAAAAGATCTTAATATACATTTCAGCATATATACAAATAATTAATAAGCACATGAAAAGATGCTCAACATTTTTAATCATTAGGGAAATGGGCCAGGCATGGTGGCACACACCTGTAATCCTAGCACTCTGAGAGGCCAAGATGGGAGGATCACTTGAGCTTAGGAGTTTGAGACCAGCCTGAACAAGAACAAGAGCCCATCTTCTTAAGAAAAAAATCATTGGGTCCCAGCTACTCAGGAGGCTGAGGCAAGAAAATTGCCTAAGCCCAGGAGTTGAAGGGTGCTCTGAGTTGTGACACCACAGCATTCTACTGAGGGCGATAAAATGAGAGTCTGTCTCAAAAAAAAAAAAAAAAAAGAAAGAAAAAGAAAAAAATCATTGGGGAAATGCAAATGAAAGCTACAATGACACACATTTTCACATCCATCAGATTGGCTTTAATAAAAACCACTGACACAGTTGGGCGCGGTGGCTCACACCTGGAATCCCAGCACTCTGGGAGGCTAAGTCAGGTGGACAGCTTGAGCTCACGGGTTTGAGACCAGCCTGAGCAAAAAGCGAGACTCCGTCTCTACTAAAAACAGAAAAACTGAGGTGAGAGGATTGCTTGAGCCCAAGAGTTGGAGGTTGCTGTGAGCTATGATACCATGGCACCCTACCCAGGGTAACAGCTTGAGACTCTGTCTCAAAAACAAAACAAAACACCACTGACAGCTCTTGGTGAGGAGATGGAAAATTGAGAACCCTCAGGGATGTCCAACCATTTTTAACTTCTGCTGCACAATAGAAGATATGTTGTCTTGGATTACATGTTAAATACACAAACGTGAAAGCTGACAAGCAAAAAAGAAAAGAAGAGGTCCATGCATAATTTTCGTGATATCTGTCCCCACTGGTAAGCAAAAACATCCTCACATAATCTACATATGGCCTGAAGGCCACAGGTTAGATGCCCCTGCATGCTGGCAGGAATATAAATGAAGCCATTTCGGGAAAGTTTAAAAGTTTCCTAAAAATCAAACATAAATTAACCATATGAACTAGTAATTTCATTCCTCAGTGTCTACTGAGAAATGAAAACATGTCCACACAAAGATTTGTACATTAATTTCTTAGCAACATTATTAATAATAGCTAAAAGGTGGCTCCATCAAATTGGTAAGTGTATAGACAGAATGTTATATCCACAGGATGGTATGCTATTCAGTCATAAAAGGAACCACAGACACATGCTATGGCATGGAGGGACCTCACCAGGCACCGCCTCAAAGTACAGCCCGCAGGCCACATGCGCCCGCCGAGGACATTTATCTGGTCTGCCGGGAGTTTTTGCTGCCACTGCCACTGCCTGGCCTGCTGTTCAGCCAACTCGTCCTGGGGCCCGCAGTCTGGCCTTTCATTGGTCTGAGGGACAATGAACTGGCCCCCTATTTAAAAAGTTTGAGGACCTCTGTAAGCAGTACACTAGGTAAAAAGAGTCAGGCTGGGCATCCGTAGCTCAGTGGATAGGGCACCAGCCATATACACCCAAGCTGGTGGGTTTGAACACAGGCTGGGTCAGCTAAACAACGACAACTGCAACAACAACAATAGCCAGCTGTTGTGGCAGCTGCCTGTAGTCCCAGCTACTTCAGAGGCTGAGGCAAGAGAATCACTTAAACCCAAGAGTTTGAAGTTGCTGTGAGCTATGATGCTGCGACACAGTAAGACTCTGGCTAAAAAAAATAAAAATAAAAAATAAATGGCATGATGGATCTTATCAAGATGATGAAAATGTACCAAAACTGATTTATAGGCTAGGTGCCCATAGCACAGTGGTTATAGCACCAGCCACATACATCCAGGATGGGGGGTTCGAACCCAAACCAGGCCAGCTAAACAACTGCAAATAGCCAGGCATTGTGGCGGGTACCTGTAGTCCCAGCTACTTGGGAGGCTGAGGCAAGAGAATCCCGTAAGCCCAAGAGTTTGAGGTTGCTGTGAGCTAAGACGCCACAGCACTCTACCGAGGGGGACATAATGAGACTCTGTCTCAAAAAAAAAAAAGAACAAAAAAACTGATGGCTGCACAACTTGTTAAACTTACTAAAAAGGGACTGAATTCTAACTTTAAATGGGTGGATTATATGATATGTAAAATATACCTCGATAAAATTATACAAAATATAAACTACCATAGCACAGGTATGCCATAGCACAGGACAAATGACAAGGAAAACAACAAGGAAAGCCTACAGTGACCTCGGAAAGCAAATGAGAACTCGAGGCTGGGTACAGTGGCTCATGCCTGTAATCCTAGCACTATGGAAGGCCAAGGCAGGTGGACTGCCTAAGCTCACAGGTTCGAGACCAGCCTGAGCCAGAGTGAGACCCTGTCTCTAAAAATAGTGGGGGGTTGGGTGGGTGCCTATAGTCCCAGGTACTTGGAAGCCTGAGGCAAGAGACTTACTTGAGTTCCAGAGTTTCAGGTTGCTATCTCAAAATAAAAGAGAAGATAAAGTAAGAACTCCCTTTCTGCAGCAGTGAAGCTGCCAGGCAATTTCTGGGAAGCTTCCAAGTGAGGCTGCCTGCGGATTGAGGGCAGAGGATCATACAACCAAAAGGAAAGTTCCAAGAGTAGTTGCCAGTGCCTCTGAGGCTCTCTTCATCCTAGCCAACAATGCTCTAACTGAAGGAGGAATGGAAGGGGCTGGATCAGGCCAGAGGGCTGCTCTGGTGCCTGCCTGACAGGCGACCCACATACCCACTGCTGGAAGGAACACTCTTCCCCATGGGGAATGCCCTTCCACTCCCAGAAGGAAAAGGATTAACACTTCTTGCTTCTCCCTCCCTTCATGTTGAGAAACAAAATGACTTCTCTGAGTGGGAGACTAGCCAGCCTAGCCTCTTGCTTACTATTTTCCTTCGCTGGGACTAACATGCCTGCAAGAAGAGATGACCTCATGGCTATAGCTTCTCCTTCAAGAAGTAAGCTCACCTGAGCAGCTCTAGCTCTGCCTCTGCCTATGGGAGAGGCCTAGAGTTCTCTGGATGAACTCAACTCCTACAGTAGATAACAGTGTCAATGAAGAGCAATAGGAAAATAGAGTTGGTTAGGATAAAGTAGGAATGATTTAAAATCAAAAGACTATGTGACCCAACCACCACCCTGCTTAAGCAACATTCTTTTTCCTTGATGCCATCAACTCCCAGACCCAGGGCCATAAAGATGATGTATATCTTTTTTTTTTTTTTTTTTTTGCAGTTTTTGGCCAGGGACCTCCGGCATATGGGGCCAGCACCCTACACCTTTGAGCCACAGGCACCGCCCCAAAGATGTATATCTTGAGGAATTGAGCAAACAATCCTAGAGAGTAACAGCACCAGGAGGAAAAAGATAGCGTTCCATTGTTAAAGTGAAGATTACTTTGATGTTGCTGTAAATTAAGTTTTGGATTAACTTGTAATTTACTAGATGTCTTGTATTTCTAACTTTCTATAAAAACTGCTGTGTTTGTAACTAAAGCCAAACAGTCTTGGAGAGGCTACTCTCACTATTCTCCAGAATTGCTGGCCTTATGACAATAAAGATTGTGGTGGACCTATCCCTTTCTCTGTGTATTGGCTGGACAGTGATAGGCAGCCAGATCCCTTTGGCAACATTTCAAAACTTTATTTGGGATTTATATGCCATGCTGTGGTTGTTAATCCAAGTAAATACTATATATTTTGATTCCCATCTAGCTCTGAATCTACTTTTTAACTGGCTTAGATTAGGGGAAGAGGGTATGTGAGTCATATACTCCTACAATTTTAACCCCCACCACATCAAATTTACTCACCACTGTCCTCTATGACCTGCCACACTTGCAGATAACAACCTGGAAGGCCACTGGTCACCAGCAAGCTATTCAGGAGAGACAAAAAATCTTAATTCAGACGCTTTGGCCCTTCCCCTGAAAAGCCCACTCAGCTTGAGACTCCACTCCTCACAGCAGGGAAATTTTACTGCAGGAAGATCATCAAGACCAGCCACCAGTAATTAACAAATGAGGGGCAGACACACTCTTCAGAGTCATGGGACTGAGCCCAGTCTACTTCTATGTGTCATGATGGTCACCTAGAGAGGATGCTAGTGTGCAGCCTGAACACAAAGCTCTGACCCTGAGACTCTCAGCCTCTTCCAACTGAGCTATTAACACCTAGCTACCCACCATCAGCTCTCACAGAAATTAAGAGCATCCGACACTCTTACATCTATTGTCTGGAACAACTCCAGTGACTTGTCGGATACTTTAGTCAAAAGGGCTACGGGGGACTGTGAAGCCATAGCAAGTGTCTTTGTATTCTAAATCTGTATATGTATGTGCACGTGTGTACTCCTCACCCTGTGCTAAGAGTGGGGATAAAGAGGCAGGACACCTCTGGGCATTTCCAGCCATCCCATCCCAAATGGAAGGCCTAGATCACAGAATTCACCATACCTGGAGTCTGGTATGTGCTTCAGATCAAAGACAGACCTGTCTGAAAATCCTCCATGGCACACTCTGAAATCTCTTTCTGGGAATAAGCCCTACAATAAAGAGGGGTAATCAGTCAGAGAGAGCTGCTCTTCACACAAACATTTCAGATGGACTCTAGGTAAGGAGGTCAGATCTTGGCCTGACAGGGGCCCATAGAAGTTGTTCAGCTGGTGATAGATACTTCTCCCTGCAGGCCTTGTCATGTTGCTATTTGGAAATGGTGATCTCAGCTGCCTATATACACAGCTTCCTTTCTTCCCCTGCATGTCCAAAACCTTTCTCTCAGCCTTTGTCCTACAGTACAAAACTTGTACTTCAGGCCTTAAGAAGACAGGAGTCACAGAAGCTTATAGCTTCACCCAAGAAAACAGGGATCTATCACTCATTTCTCCCCCAATTCTCCCAGTGAAAGCCAGGTGGGTTCCGCTAGCAATAAAAATGTAACAACAGCCACTTATTAACTATTCACTCTGTCAGGCATTGATCAGAAGTTTATCACATTTAATTCTTATAACCACTCTGCAACATAGGTTTTACAATTATCACTATTCTATAAATGACAAAACTAAGGTACACAGATCTTAAGCCACTTTTCTAAGGCCACACAGGTATTAAGTTGTGAATCTGAACCTAAGTGTGTTCTAGCTAAAGTCTATGCTCTTAGCCACTCAACTCTACTATCTCTGCATAAAGAACTGGAGGCGGAGGAAAAGCAGGGGGCCCTAAGAGAAAAAAGGAAAAGCTAGTGGTGAGGGGGGAGTTAAATCACATCTCTCTCCAAGGTTCAGTCTGGGTGAGCCCTGGCTCAAGCCTGAGTAGTAGAATGGAGGGGATCAAGAGCACTAGGTAGGTAATTTCCCCACAAATTCCCTACAAAGCAATAAAGGGCAGGCTGCCCTATAGCTTCCCTAGATTCTATGTCTTATGAGTACAAACTTGTTTTTTTAGGCCTTACCTCTTGAGATTCTAATTCAGTAGGTCTGAAGAGGGCCCAGGAATATACAATTTAAGCAGCACTCCTAATGGCTCTGATATAGGTGGTCCTACGGCTACTTTCAGAAACACTGGGCCACATATGGATCCTTTAGGCCCCAGCCTCCTCTGGGCTTTTTATATTCTTATCTAGCACCTTCTTCTAAACCTTCAACTCAACTCCATAACATGGTCACCTCTAAGATAATTTTGTTTCTTATTTAATTAAAGAATTTTAGAAATTCCGGAACAGGCCAGGCACGGTGGCTCACACCTATAATCCTAGCCTCCAGCAGGCTGAGGTGGGTGGATCACTTGAGCTCAGGAGTTCAAAACTAGCCTGAGCAAGAGTGAAACACTGTCTCTACTAAAATAGAAAAAGTAGGCAAGCTTTGAGGTAAGTTCCCATAGTCTCAGCTACTCCTGAGGCTGAGGCAAGAGGATCTCTTGAACCCAGGAGTTTGAGGTTGCTGTGAGCTATGCACCACCGGGGGCAACAAAGTTGCCTCCAAAAAGCCGAAAACTCAGGAATAAAAGCTCAAATTCCTGCCTCAACATGGCCCTCCAAGGCTCTTTTCCTATATGCCTCACCCCTCCCTTGTTTTCTTACGAGTAATGCTATCCCATGGACTCCTGATCTATTCTCATTCTCCAACTTTACAGGAGGAAATGGATTCCCTGTGTTAGACCCTCAATCCTGAATTTTCATCCTCTCCTCCTTCAGGGTCTACTTCCCCACAGCTGGTAACTCTGCTAAAGCCTCCGTGTTTAGGACAGCATTCCTTAAATCTATGTTTCCTACTAGTTACTGCTCTAGCTTCTTCCCTCCCTATATTTCCTGATTCCACTTTCTCTTCCTTTTCAGTCTTTGGGTATGACCACCGTTCACAAAAATATTGTGACAGAGGTCACCAAAAGCTTTCACTGCCACTACAGTGAATGAACTCTACGATCCTCATCTGAAGGAGGCAACATTAAGTAGCTACCAATTCTTTCCTTCTTGATACATTCTCTTGGTTTCTGAAATGCTGACCTTTTCTGAAACTCCTTTCATGTCAAAGACCGTTCTTAGTGTTCCTTATGAATTCATCTTCCTGGTCCATCCTCTAAACTGTCCCCTGAGGGTCTGTCCTTGGCTATCTTTTCTTATTCCTTGTACAGTACACATTCACTACACAGATGACCTTAACATTCTATGGGCTTCAACTAACCTATACCGTAAATAACTCCAATAAATAGATTTTTGATAAATCAAAAGTGACTTCTTCCTCAAGTAGCCCTCTGCAAACCACAGGGCATGCTATATTATTAATATCTATGCACATGTGCCTTCCTCCATCAAACTATAAGGGCAGACCCTGTGCTTGTCCCTCTCTCTTTCGAGTATCCAAGACAATACCTGGAGATAAAAGCTCCGCAACAAAAGGTGACACATATACTGAGCATTTATATTTCAAGGTACCTGGTTTTCTTTTACAGAAAGCCTGAGAGGTAGTATCAGATGAAGAATCTCATTTTTTCTTAGGCTTTCATAGCCAGCCACAAAGACTCCTGGAAAAAGAGGCAGAAGTAGCTGTGACAAAATGCTGGAAAGATTCAAGACCATGGCTGAGTCTATAAACTCCAATCAAATCCCCCAAAGCAAGGCTAAATTCCTTCCCCAATGATGTGCAGCCTTGTATAAGGGTTGAAAGATTTAGTAAAAGGAATTTAAGAGCTAACAGGGCATCAAATTGCTACAGGTGACCAAGAAGCCCAGATAAGAGTGGATGGGTCCCTAGACCAAGGCTCTGAAGCCGGGGCTGAGGAGTGAGATTCCCTCTCCTTTAGGGCCAGGCAGGGCACATCACCTTTGTCATCAATCCATTCGAGGACTCGAGTGGCTCCTGAGAGGTCAAATGCAAAGAAATCCTGATACCTGTGCGACAGGGACGTAAAATCACAAGGTGCACAGCACTTTACAAACGCCGAAAAACTCCGAGATGGCAGCCGCGCGTGCGGTGGTCAGCACAGGCTCTGGTCCGGTGGAGGCCGCACTAAGAGTGTTTCCATTTTACCCTGTGTCTAGAGCCGGGTCAGTCACGGCATTTCCCTGAGGCTGGTACCTCACCTGTGGAGCTCCCAGGGTGCCCAAGATTTCCCAAGGTTGATGTGAGGAATCTATAAGAGTATCTGCATTCAGGGCCCTACTTAGAAGCTGGCGCAAAGTAACTGGTCGCTTATGTTACTACCTTCCACAAGCGCCTCTCTTACTAGCTCCTTGCACAAGCTGCGCGCGCAGGCAGGAGCCATTCCAGCTGTCCCGGCCGAGGCCCAGGCAGAATCCTCCGCCCGCGCCGAGACCAGCCTACGCCGCAATTCTGCCCGTGCCTCCACCCGCACCCATCCGCCCGCGGCAGCAGCTTCAGGCCCAGACCCGGTCTCCCAGGCCCAGACCCGGTCTCCCAGCCCCACCCGATTTACAAGCGCAAGGATTCCACCAGCCAGTCCTCCGATGGCTCCATGGTAACCGTCGCTTCCGGGAACCCACTTCCGCCTTTGGGGCTTCACGGCGCGTTGGGGGCGGAGCCGAGCAGTGAGTGCGGCTGCGCGCTTCTCGGCAAGCAAGTCTTGGGTGAGTGACTGGAGAGCCCCGCTTCCCGGTGTCTGCCCCAAGGGGAGCTTGAGGGACCAAATGGTCGCCCGTGTAAAGACCAGGCTCATGAAGCCTAGAGAGGGGCAGTCAGTGCTCTAAGGCCAGCTTAGAGCTCGGTAAAGTTCGAATCTCCGATAAACCTGGCTCTGTCTCCATGTGTGGCCTGTACTCGCTGGGACGCAGCGCCAACTAGGGGAACACCACCCGGGAGTGCAGCTTGGGCGACCCCTTCCCCTGGGGAGGAAGCAGATGAAACACCTGCCTGCGCCAGTAGGTGGCAAAGGCGAGGGTAGAACCCGGCACCTGGCACGGGACCAGGCACACAGCAGCCACCGAGGGAGAAGTCCAGAGCCAAAGCTAGGCTGGTTCCAGAGATGGAGAGGCTGGGCTTCTTGAAGCTAGCCCCGTCTCACTGAACGTCCTGCCCTACATCTCCCTTTCCCTCCCATTCCTTTCAAACGTGGCTGGAAGGAGAAGACCAGATAGTTTTATGTTTTATTCACAACAGGGAATCAAGAAATACAGCGGGAACACTGTGCATCTGCATCAGTGATATTCCCAGCAACCCAACCAGAAATCATAGTAATAGAGTAACAGTGATTTGAGCTGGGGATTTACATCCAGATGGGGCCACCACCAGGGTCATATTCCCTTCCGTGGGTGGGCACAATGTTATCATGTCTGCCCCAGTATTGCCGTCACTTCTGCAGTATTTGCATCAGCAGCGTCCTGTACTGAAGAGAAAACAGAATTTACCTGTGGTGGGAGGGCAAATGATAGGGGTCCTTTTTTATTCCTAACTGCTAGGCATCTGCAGAGGTGGGCAGAGACAGGCTGTGAGCTGAAGCAGGCCCCCTAGCACCCCAGAAGGGCCTGGGAAGGGTAAGGCAGTAGTGTTCCTAGAATACAGCCCCAATCTCACAGTGTAGTCATGACAGTCAAGATCGTGGAAGTCAATCCAAGTACAGTGCCTGATGCTGGGTTGGGGTTAGTATCCTCACTCTCCCAGCCCCAGCTCTGCCTCAGACCTCACTCCGAGCCCCACCCCCAGGACTGGAGGCTGCTTCCTCTGAGATTCTCTTGGTTGGTCTGCATGTTTCAGGCCTAGAGGTGACATCTCCCTTCAGACTCAGCCAACCCAAGCACCTGGCCCTTACATCTGAGTCCCTCAGGGATGTAAGGAATGTCCCTCCCTTTTTCAAAATGTCCACACTATATGCTAGACACAGTGGGGTACAAAGGTGAGTCAGCAGCAGGTGCTGCCAGGGACACAGACTGGTAAGGATTCTGTGTATTAAGGGCATTCTATGTGCCAGGCATTCTGAGCATGGGACATATATGATCACATTTAATGGAAGATGGCCTATTATCTCCATTTTATGGACAAGGAAGATGAGGCTTAGACAGGCTAAGTGACATTTCTAAGGTCCCACAGCTACTAAGTAGCTAGGTTATAAACTCAGCATGTTGTTGTCAGATCCTACACTCTTACCATATCACACTGCCTTCCATACACAGCTACAGTGCCAGGGAGGGTAGTACCCAGTTGGGGACAGCACTAGGAGCAGAGAATGAAGCAGCAGCTCCTAAACTAGGCTAGACATTAAAGGCAAGTTTGGATCCAGCTTTGGGGCCTTAAACCCCCATAGTGGTTATAACCAAGAGTGGTTTGGAGCCTTTTCCCCCAGGGGACATCTGATGGTATCTGGAGGCATTTTTAGTTAGCACAACTTGGGGGTCAGAGGGAGGGAAGGTGCAGAACAGCCCCCACAACAAAGCACTACCCACGCCAGAATGTCAGGAGTGCTGGAATTGATGAAATGCTGCCACTGGCACCAAAGCAGATGAGAACATGAAAAGCGCACTGGTCAAGGTGAACAAGGTGTGTGCTCTGTCTTGGCTGCCAACTGACTTCTCTTTCCATCTCTGGGCGTCAGGGTCCCAGTCTGGCCATAAGCACACACAGGCATAGCAAGGGTGGCTTTGGTTAATGCAGCAGGGCACAGCTAGAGTGACAGTAGTCTAGGGTAGGAAGATCCTGCCACGAGAGAATGGCTGGACAATCCTAGTCCAAGACCTGAGGAACTTCTTCCCCTAATCCTGGCTCCATGGGGTCTGCTGGGAAGGTCAGCTTCCTTTCTTAAAAGTTCCCCCCTTTGAGCCCTGCATCATAGGGACAGCCTGGAGCCTTGGCTTTCTGGGGTCTTCACCATCATGTCCTGGTTGGATGGTCACATCCTAAACCCAATGTTGGGTGGCAGTTCCTCCCATGATGGGTCCAGGGGCGGCCCTGGCTGAGACCTGCTATTATGAGGTGGAGGCCTGGCTCACCTGGGTGTAGGGTGCTGGGCCACTGAGGCTCATGCCCAGAGCTTTCTTTAGCAGGAAGATCCTGAGCAGACTGTAACTCAGCTGTGGTCTCTGGTCCCTCAAGGAAGTATGGGGAGCTGTCCCCAATGGGAGTAGGCTAGAGGGTTCCAGACTTTTCTTGCCCATGAAGTGACCTAAAAAGGAGGTACCCAGGGACAAAGAAGTCAGGGAGTGAGAATCCTACTCCAGTGGGAAAGTTCTCCATCTCTCCTACATTTCAGTTCTCACAGCAGGTAGATATGACAGAGACATCAGGGTAGCAGCTAAGCATGCTACCTCAGCCGTTCATAAACAGGTGGAGGGTGGAGAGGATGGTACTGCTGGAAGGAAGGCCGGATGGTCCGGGACCTGGAAGAAACTGCTAGCATGTGGTCTGCTCGGCACAGGTCTGTCGGGAAGGGGAAGGAACAAGTGGAGAAGACGTGCCTGGAGGTGGGGGGTACAGAGAAGACACACTAGAGGTGCATCGGCAAAGGGAAGAGGTACTAGCTGGCAATCATATTAGCTCTAGCCCAGCTGTGCCTTAAACTGGTTGGGTAATCTTAACCAAATCACTGAACTGCCCGGGTCTTATAAGTTCCCATCTACTAAATTTAATGACCCCAGGGTCCTCACCTACTCGCACACTAATGTCTGTGACAGAGGAGCGGTCAGAGGGTTGAGAAGGAAAATGGGGTCTGGGCAAGGTGAGGGGGGCTTGCCCGGGTCCCCAAAGCCTTACCGGTGGCCCAGAGGTTGCCCCGCGGGTGCAATCGGATCTTGCCGGCCTGGCTACAGGGCTCTGGGAGAGCCTCGCTGAGCGGGGCAACGCCGGCAGCAAGCAGGGCGACAAGTAGTAGACCAACAAGCTGCTGAGCACCGGCAGCCTGCCAGGCCATAGCTGCTCCAGCGCTCCAAGCCTGCGGAGCCTCCCGCTGCCTTCCTGGCTTTAAACCAGCGCCCCGGGGCGGGGCCTCTCCAGGAGCCAGAGCCCGCCCCATGACAGTGAGGACCCGCCGCCAGGGGCTCTCAAGGGCTCCCTCAGGGCGCCACCCTCAGACACCTAAGTGTGGGCGTCGCCGCCTAGGTCTCTGGACCCCGCACGGGCTGGCCACTTCCCCGGGCCCCCTCTTGCCACTCCCGCCAGCTTTCAGCCCCCAAGTAGTTACTTCAACCTCTCAGCCTCTTTGTGAGGGTAAAGTCGGGGAGAGGACCCCTGCACCGTGCTATACTGACATGATTACAGGGCCCTGACAAGTGCCTGACAGCAGAAGGCTCTGTAAATTAATTCCCGTCCGCCTCCCTGGGGAAGCCCTATTCGCCTCTCACAGCAGCACACAGATCAGGCTCTCTGTAAAGGTTCTCATGCACAGCAGGTTCTCAGGATGGGACAGGGAACTACCGCTGAGGAGTGGGCACCCTGCTTAAGGGCCTGGGCTAGGGACAAGGAGATCTCTGAGTCAGGGAGTGGAAAAAACACTGAACCAGGAGTCCATATACCAGTTGCATGACTTAGTTGAACCTCACTTGCAACTAATTTCAATTTTTTTTTTTTGAGACAGTCTTGCTATGTCACCCAGGCTAAGAGTATATGTAGTGGTGTGATCATAGCTCACTGCAACCTCAAACACAACTCAAGCAATCCTCTTGCCTCAGCCTCTGTGTTGTAGCTGGGACTACAGGGGCCTGCCACAATGCTTGGCTAATTTTTTCTATTTTTAGCAGAGACCCAGTCTCTTCTTGCTCAGGCTGGTCTCTAACTCCTGAGCTCAAGCAATTATCCTTCAGCCTCCCAGGGTGCTCAGATTACAGGTGCCAGCCACCACACCTAGCCAGTAATTTAAAAATTTTTAGCACAATTATTTCATGGCAGGAAGCAGTTCTGAAAGACTTGCCCTATTCACACTCAGCATTCTGTCCTCCTCCAAAAGAGCTGTCCAGACTTGTCTTAGAAAGAACTTTTCAGATCAGTGGCATCACTTAATGAACAGAGGAAGACAATGTGCTCCAGAAATAATATTATGCTTTTATTTTTGCTTAAACATTTACTTAACACCAATGTCCAGAGACATGGGAGGGGGGACAAAGACAACTCCCTGCTCTCATGGATGTTAACCATCTCAGACTAATGAGTAAATTATGGAAGAACTGGGTGCAGACCAAACCCTCAACTCTGAATCCCTCCCTGGAACACTGAACAGTGTGACAGAAGCTACTGCTACCACTACTTTGCATGTATCTAGCTCAGCAAGGCCTGCCAGCTCTGTAGATCACTATCCTAGAAGGGCAGGCTCACAGGAGAAGCTAGCTGTCATACCTAGTTGCCAGGAACATGACACATAAGACAGGGACTCTCCGTTTCTGGCCCTGGCATTTTCCCTCAACCTCCCTGCTTCTCAACCCCCACCTTGGCATTTACACCTCTCTGCTTTCTTATCACTGCTTAGCCGTGGTGTACAAATATAGCTCTCATCACCTTCCCACAATAATCATTCCTTTGTGACCCCCCTCTCCTCTGCATCCATCACACCCCAATTCTATCTCCTCTGCTCTATGGATATAGAAATTAGTGTGAACACACAGGAGCTGGTACTGAATAAGAGCAGCCTCACTTAAACGCTTAAAGAAACTTTTCTGGTAGGTTTCTCTCTTCTCATTTTATAGGTGGAAAGAGGTCGTATTTGCCCAGACATATCACTAGACTCAGACTTCAGATCTGTTGGGACCATTGCATCAAGCCCCCAAATCTGTACAGGCAGATAAGTAATCTTTAAACTCACTCCTATTTTACCATCCCAAATTTCATCACCACACTGGATTTACATGAGGAGAGAGAGGGAGTGAGCACTGCATGTCAAGTTTCACCTATCTTCCCCAGGTGACTCTAGGACCTCTGAGGTATTGGATTCTGCTCTGACAGGTCGATTTATACTTAAGCCAAGCTTCCTCTGACACAGCCTGGGTACACAGCTCCGAGACTGGCCCCAGATGACCCTGAGACCATTTGATTTGTCAGCCTAACATAGGAAAAAGGCCTCTGAGGGCACTGGAGAAAGCAGCAGGGCAGCAGCTCCACAGACCCAGGAGCAATCAGCATGCCTCGGAGAAAACCAAGAGGCACCGCAGGAGGGAGAGCTCGGCTCTGAAGGGCCTACCTGCTAACTGCCTGTACCTGAGTCCACTCTGATGGCAAGGGAAGTCCATCCCATGAGGAAAGGCTAACAACTGAAAAGAGGTATGTGGGAAAAGCTCTTTAGAGCTCACTGTGGACCCTCTAAGATTCTACAACATTCAATGATATCCACAGAAAATGTGGGAAAGGTTCATAGAATAATCCAAAAGATGACTAAAGGAAGGCCAGGCGTGGTGGCTCTTGCCTTTAATCCTAGCACTCTGGGAGGCCAAGGAAGGTAGATTGCCTGAGTTCACAGGTTGGAGACCAGCCTGAGCAATTGCGAGACCCCATCTCTAAAATATAGCCGGGCATTCTACTTGGGAGGCTGAGGCAAGAGAAATCACTTCAGTCCAAGAGTTTGAAATTACTATAAGCTATGACACCACGGCACTCTACCCAAGGTGACAAAGTGAGACTCTGTCTCCAAAAACAAAAAAAGGTGACTAAAGGGGTGAAAAGGATACACAGCAAATCCTATTATAACCAACACTGAAACTGCACCTTGTCTTTTCATCTGAAATTGCTTGAAATAAAGGACAGTAAATCAATTATAAGTAATACCATCTCTCGCTTTTTTTTTTTTTAAGGAGACAGTCTCACTTTATTGCCCTCAGTAGAGTTCTGTGATGTTACAGATCACAGCAACCTCCAACTCCTGGGCTTAGGCGATTCTCTTGCCTCAGTCTCCAGAGTAGCTGGGATATAGGTGCCTCCCACAACATCCCGCTATTTTTTGTTGCAGTTTGGCCAGGGCCAGGTTCTAACCCACCACCCTCAGTATATGGGGCCGGCTCTCTACCCACGAGCCACAGGTGCCACCCTTAAGTAATACCTTTTCACAACTCAATCTTTTTTTGTTGTTGTTTTACAAATGTGCTTAGATGAGTGATCCTTTGCTCCTCAACACTACTTTGATAAAGACTGGCATTACACCCATTTTACAGACGAGTTGAGTACAAAGCATGTTATTAAAATAGTTGTAGTGAAACTACTGGAACTAGTTTCCAAATGACGAAATCAGAGTGAAGGCTTAAAACATACAGGACAACAGGCTAGATGTGGTGGCTCATGCCCATAATCGTAGCACGCTGGGATGTCAAGCCAGGAGCATTCCATGAGCTTAGGAGTTCACCAGACCAGCAGAGCAAGAAGAGACCCAATCTCTACTAAAAATAGAAAAACTAGCTGGGCATTAGGGCAGGTGCCTGTAGCACAGCTTCCCTGAAGCCTAAGAATTTGAGGTTGCTGTGAGCTAGGGCGATGCTGCGGCACGCTAGCCTGGGGCAACAGAGTGAGACCCTGTCTCCATTAAAAAACAGAAACAGGCCAGAAGCGGTGGCTCATTCCATAAGCTTAGCACTCTAGTAAGCCAAGGTGGGTGAATCACTTGAGCTCAGGAGTTCAAGACCAGCCTAAGCCAGAGCCAAACTTCTCTAAAAATTGCTGGGTGTGTGGCAGACGCCTGTAGTCCCAGCTACTTGGAAGGCTGAGGCAAGAGAATCGCTTCGGCCCAAGAGTTTGAGGTTGCTGTTAACTGTGGCACCATGGCACTCTACCAAGGGCAACATAGTTAAGACTCTGTCTCAAACAAACAAACAAATAATGCATAGATCAAGAGAAAATTAGACATAAATGAGTCTAGTGAAAAGAAATGACAGCAAACCTAGAGCCACTTACAGAATGTAAAATCTCAATCCTGGCAAACCTTTGAGCACACTGATGGATCTAGATGAGCTGGGGAGAAAAAGAGAAATATCTTGAAATATCCCAGGTCCTGCTCTTTAGTTTTAAAGTGGAGAATCAGAAAAACAGCACAATCTTAAGGAAGGAAGAAGGAACAATCAAGGATACAATATCAAGAAGTCAGAGGGAACACATAGGGAATACTTAGAACATCTGAATATTAACCTTTTGGAAACCAAAACTGCCAAAATACAAAATGTTTTCTTAAGGCAATCTTCAAAAAAGAGAAAACACCTACATCTAATGAAAACACAATGACGACTCCAACAGAAGCTAGGAGAGCTGAAAGCTGCTGCTCAGCTGAGTGGTATAGGCACTCAGGGAAGTCACGCAAACCCAAGGAAGTAAGAAGCCAGAGGCCCAGCATTCTTAGTTACTTGGATATAACTAACCTTCATGCATCTCAGGGGACATTTCCATAC
Organism: Galago senegalensis; assembly: GCA_963575145.1. NCBI lineage: Eukaryota > Metazoa > Chordata > Mammalia > Primates > Galagidae > Galago > Galago senegalensis. Next base: position 56,140 of record CAUYTI010108588.1, on the reverse strand, counting down.
CTGAAATAAATACTCTTTAAACTCCAAAGAGGTTCAAATGCTTGGAAATTTGCCAGAGAATCTCACTATTTCTAGGAGATTTGCTAATCTGGGCAAAGCCAGAGGGAAAACCTAGGGCAGTGGTTCTCAACCTTCCTAATGACAAGAACCTTTAATATAGTCCAAAGGTGTCATGACCCACAGGTTGAGAACCACTAACCTAGAAGCTCTAAAGAATTCCCTAGGAGTTTGCAAATAAAAGAATCTCATTAAACTCAGTAAAGGACACCCAGTACTGTGACATTATAAAAGCAACAGACTTCAAGTCTAGTTCTACCAGGCACAGACCACTGAAGATGATGGGCCAATTCTGATACTTCTGGTTTTTGTCTTTCATATAGTGGAGATCATTTTGAGGTTTATTAAATGAGAGAAAGTAAGTGTTCTGGTAAAACGCTTAGCAGAGCACCTGGCACATCGTAAATACTATTAGCTGGATCTTGGGAAAAATAAAGCCTGCTTTCAATATGAAGCTTGTTACAGGAGAAAAATCTCCCTTGACAACCACTTTAGTGCTGACACAACAGTGTCCAGCCCTGGCAAAATGCCTATTACATTGTAAAATTGTTTGGTAAACTAAGATGCCAGTACTTCTACCTCAACTCTCAATTCCAAGAAAAGAATTCTATATGGCATTCATTTTGGGAGCTTAACGAAGTTATCAGGCTTAGAGTTTTAAGGCTTGATACTAGCTGATTTACTTATTTGCCCAACATTAAGTCCCAATACAAATTCTTTAAACTAGACTCCCTGAATAACTGGAATAAACTAGAATACAGCTTACCAATCTAAATAGACAGGTCAATTAAAGAAACATACTTGACAAATTATTCTTGAGATCAGGGGGCATTCCAGAAACTCCTAAGATTGGTAGTTTGAAACTCACATTCAATATAAAAATATAACTGTATATGGGAAAGGAGCAACTATTTTTTTTGTTTGTTTTTTTGTGACAGAGTCTAACTTTGTCACCTGGTAGAGTGCTATGGCGTCATAGTTCACAGCAACCTCAAACTCTTGGGCTCAAACAATTCTCTTGCCTCAGCCTCCCAAGTAGCTGGGACTACAGACGCCTGCCACAACACCCAGCTTTTTTTTTTTTTTTCTTTGCTATTTTTGGCTGGGGCTGAGTTTGAACCCGCCACCTCTGGCAAATGGGACCAGCGCCCTACACTTTTGAGCTACAGGCACTGCCCACGCCCACCTATTTTTAGAGATGGGGTCTTGCTCTTGCTCAGCTGGTCTCGAACTCCTGAGCTCAGGCAATCCACCTGCTTCAGCCTCCCAGACTGCTGTAACTATTGTTTTTATAATACAAACTTCAAAAACAGGATGGGCACAGTGGCTCACAACTGCAATTCCAGCACACTCTAGGTGGCCCAGGCAGGAGGATAGCATGAGGCCAGGAATTTATTACCAGTCTGGGCAACAAAGAGACTCTGTCTCTACAAAAAATACAAAAATGAGCTGGGTGTGGTGGCGGTGCATGTAGTCCCAGCTACTTGAGAGGCCAAAACAGGAGGACTGCCAGAGCTCAGGAGTTTGAGGCTGCTATGAACTATGACCATTGCACTCCACTCAGGGAGACATAGTAAAGACTCTGTCGCCAGAAACAAACAAAAAAGCAAGATAGAATACTCCTGGCTGATGAAGATAAGAGGTTGGATACTAGAGACTAAAAGGCGTTTATCAGAATGAAGAGATGTTATGAGATTTTTTTTTTTTTTTTTGGCTGGGGCTGGGTTTGAACCAAGCACCTCTGGCATTTAGGGCCAGTGCCCTACTCTTTTGAGCCACAGGCACCACCCCCATTATGAGATTTTTATGTTTCCTAAAAGAAGGCACAAGTTAAAGTTTAAGGAACACTGCTCTACAGGAAAGTTGAAAATTTCTGGCAGGTCATGATTAGATATGTAGCAAGTCTTTTGTGAAATGGCTTTTTGCAGAAGGTGCCTGACTGTATCTATACTGAGGAACATTTTCTGAAATAAGTCTATGAAAATCATGAGGCTAATAAGCACCAGGAGTATTGTACAATATCACATAGTGGGGTCTCAGAAATGTCTTGGTCCTCAGATACAATTTTTTTTAATTCCATTTTATGCTTGTTCCATAAAGCATAGAAATGACTATTTCCCTCTTTGCATTAGCTGCTAAGGAGCTTAGAGCCAAAGCTATGGATCTCTTCCAGTAGACACTGGAAATCTTCTGATACTGTGAATGTACTAACCTCACCCCTCATCTTATCCCACATTTATTTCAACTCTGAATTCTTCAATGATTTTATACTTTATCACATAATGCTGGATGTTATCTTTATGGAACAAGGGTGTAAATAAATCTAAAATATGCAAAGCACTGAAATAGCAACTGGGGGATATACAAGGATAAATCAAAAGCTGACCTTGTCTTAATGCCTTCAAGGAGCTAGCCCTCTGCGGGGACAACAACATACACAAAACAATGTTGAAGAGGAGTGTAAGAAAAGTATAGAGTAGTACTGAGCAGGAAGCACTTCGCACACTTGAAAGTTAATCAAGAGTATGAACCTTCCCTGTTGAGGGCTTCTATTATCCCACTTATGGTCCTATGCGGAAAAATTTGTTTACACATGTTGCTCCTTTTAAGACACTAAGTGAGTTCCTGGCAGAGTGTGAGGGCCTTATGCATCTTTATATCCCCAAGGCCTAGAGCCCAAAATCTGGCACATAACAGATGCTCAAAAAATGTCTGATAAATTAATGAGAAAGCTTTTAGTAGGTAGAAGTGTGACCACACACTCCAGGCAAAGTGACTAGCATAAGCAAAGACAGAATGTCAGTACATTGAGGCCAATGTCCAGGATACACGGCATTATGTTTGGTGAGAATACGGCTGAAGACCCAGAATGGCATATAAAAGGTGATGCCTTCACCATCTTTCTGTAAGCAGTACACATTCTAGTTTATGTAATACTTCTTGATTACACAGCTTGTTTTCTTTCTTTCTTTTTTTTTGTTTGAGACAGTCTCACTTTGTGCCCTGTGTAGAGTGCCATGACATCACAGCTCAGAGCAACCTCAAACTCTTAGGCTTAAACAATTCTCTTGCCTCAGCCTCCCAAGTACCTGAACTATAGGTGCCTGCCAGAACGCCCAGCTATTTTTTTGGTTGGAGTTGTCATTATTGTTTTGCAGGCCTGGGCTGGATTCGAACCCACCAGCTCCAGTGTATGTGGCTGGTGCCCTAGCCAGTGAGCTGCAGGCACTGAGCCCACATAACTCTATTTCTACCTCCAGACTCAGCACAGCCATGTGTAGAGGGTCATATGTGTTCTTTTGCTTCTAAAAACTATTCAGTATTACTCAAAGTTCTAGCAAGGGAGAGTAGCAATAAAGATATATCTGGCAATAAAACAGACTGAACAGGCTATTCCAACTGAAACAGCACCTTGAGTAAGGTAAATAAGCCATTTAACTAGCTAGAATCAGATCATCTCTGAAGCTTAATAGTGATAAATTTCATGAGGATGCCCTCAGATGTGGAAATAGCCCCCAAAACACATTCTGAGAGGTTAGCTAGACTTGGCAACACACATGAAAATGCAGAAATGCAGGGGAATAGAGACTTTATTTCAAGCCTGTGAGAAGCCTTTATCTCAAGGCTATGAGAAGCCTGTGACTGCCTAAGAAAAATGACAAATGTCAATACTTCTCTCATCAAGAAAGAGGACATAGCAAAAGTCTAAGGACACACACACAAAGGAAGAAAGCAGAATTAACATTTTAAAATCTGGAAAGCATGTATGTTGTTTAAATGGAACTATGGAGGGTTGGGCTTGGTGGCTCATGCATGTAATTTTAGCACTTTGAGAGGCCAAGGCAAGAGGATCACTTGAGGCCGTGAGTTTGAAACCAGCCTAAGCAACACAGCATGAACTCATCTCTACCAAAAATTAAAAAGAAAAAATTAGCCAGTAGTGATGGTCTCTGTCTCTAAAAGAAATAAGGACATTCACAGTGGCTCATGCCATAATCCTAAACACTTGGGTAGCCAAGGTAGGAGGATCACTTGAGCTCAGGAGCTCCAGACCAGCCTGAGTAAGAGCAAGAGTAAGTCCCAGCTACTCAGAAGACTGAGGCAAGAAAATCACTTGAGCCCAAGAGTTTGGGGATACTGTGAGCTGTGACGCCACGGCACTCTACCAAGGGTGACATAGTGAGACTCTATCTCAAAAATAAATAAATAAATAAAAATAAAAAATAAATAAGGAAAAAAATAAACAGAACTATGAAGAGATAAAATGTTCAGATTTTATTGAGCCCAGAGGGTTTGGGCAAGACCAAGAAAATGTACTTACTAAATAACATGAAAGTACAAGTCACTTTCATATGCTTTTCATCACACTCGTATGCTTTGCCCTAGGATAACAGCTCAAAAGCAATGCTAACTAACCTAACTTACTGTTTCTGGTTCCAACACATAATGATTGAACATTAATATATGCTGCTACTAGAGAAACAGAGGACAGTGTCCATAAAATGGGCCCTGCACTGGAAGAGTTTACAATCTGCTGGAGATGGGGAGGCCACATCCACAAACTTAAACATTATAAGGCTGAAAATACTGACTGACAGTAGCAGAACAATTGCTTGTGAAGATGGCGAGGCTCAAACAAGCAGAAAGACAGTAGGAGATAATATAAATGAAAACACCCAGGAGTATAGCACAGGATGGTTAATGATAGCTGAATTCAAAGTCTGGATGCCACATGTAGGTAACAGGTAGCGTCAACACAAAATTTATGGTCCAAACAAGCATTCTGCAAGTAAGAGGCACACTAAGACTAACACTAATTAACAGCAAGTAACTGAAACAGGCATAGAGCAGAACATTGCATTGCAGGCAGACTGTCGCACAAGCAACAGGGAGCCAACTGGATACATATTGCTGGATTCAGGTGATGGCATTGAGAAGAGAATGACAGGGGTAAAATGTAGGACTCAGGTGATTAAATGTGGTAGGAAAATGAAAACTCTAGGTTCATACTCCTTCATAAAAAATGTTAAATTTAGAGGGGAAGTTTGCAGGAATCACTAATAAGCTTAAATTTAAAGATGGGACAATTAAGTGGAAGTATCCCATGGGAAGAAACAGACATGGGACTAGAGCTGACAGCAGGCATTTCAAATAACATGAAGAAATGTATTATGTGGAGTTAGGGAACTAGATTAGTAACAACCAAGAGATAATCCCATTATTATATTCTCATCTGAAGTTTTATCAATTCTCATATTCTTCTTCAATTTTCTTTACTTAACAATCATTGAGCCCTCCCAACTTACCATTTGGCCTGTCAAATCTCGAAGGGCTTCTAATTCTATTCAATTACTAAATTAAAACTCTCTGGCATTTCTTATATATTTGAAGACATATTATATTTACTTTAAAAATCTCCCTATTTTTGGCTTAATGCCTGTAGCACAGTGGTTACAGTGTCAGCCACATACACTGAGGGTGTCAGGTTTGAGCCCAGCCTAGGTCAGCTAAACAGCAATGATAACTGCAACAAAAAAAATAGCCAGCCATTGTGGTGGCTGCCTATAGTCCCAGCTACTTGGGAGGCTAAGGTAAGAGAATCGCTTAAGCTAAGGTGACCAGATTTTAACATTGGTAAAGCAGTACACCACTGGGGGTGGGGGGCGGGTCCTGACAACAATGCAAACTTTGATAAGCAGTTCTCAATAAGCAGTTCTCAACAATTATTTGTTGTTATTATTAAAGTTTAACATTATAAAATTAACAAAAATAATATAAAACCCATATCCTGGTGAAATAGCCACATGGCAGCCTATATTCCCTTCCTGTTCTCTCACATTCCTTAGCTTGTTGTGCATTCTTTCCAAAAATCAGACTTTTTTAAAATGCCGCAGGACGAGTTGTTAAAAATCAGGACTGTCCCACCAAAAGTTGGATGTCTGGTCACCTTACTCTGGGGGGGGGGGGGTGTCTACTTGTTTGTTCCAGACAGTTTGGCTCCTTCTGAGCTAACTGTCCTTGCCTAGAAGCCAGGGAGGGAGCAGTCTCCTTCTGATACCCATTCCACCTGGGTGACCTTGCCAGGAGGGGAGTAGGGAGTTTACATTAGCCTTTTCATTTCCAAATGAAGTTACATTAACCTCTTCATTCTCAAATGGAGTTACATTAACCTTTTCAGCAGCGGAAAAACCGTATATTCCCTTCCCATTCTCCTACTGTTCCCTAGCTTGTCCTGCATTCTTTCCAAAAATCGGGACTTTTTTAAAATGCCGCGGGATGTGGGACAAATTGTTAAAAATTGGACTGTCCCGCCAAAAGTGGGATGTCTGGTCACCTTAGCTTAAGCCCAAGAGTTTGAGGTTGCTGTGGGCTGTGACGCCACAGAACTCTACCCAGGGCTGAGTGGGAAGATTCTATCTCAAAAAAAAAAAAAGGAAAAAAACTCCTCATTTTAAACCTTATAGTTAAGCACTGAACTAGACAATAGAAAAAAAAATGGAAATATAATACCCCTCCCCACAAATACTCTTTTTATTTTTGGCTAATGGGGTGTTTTTAAATGCTTTGACACTTTCTCAGAGAAAATTATCTGTTGCATGCAACTGAAGCACCCAGCAAAGGAGAAAAGATAATACTTTTACACAACTGGATGTGAAAATATGCAAGTGAAGAAAAGTACTGAGGTTTTCCTCCCAGTTAAGTGTATGAGGAAGAAAAATGTAGATAGATAAACATACAAGCACAAGGAAGCTTTACACTCAGGTAAGCCAGGGTCAAAGAGAACAATGGGGTCTCAACCTTGCCCAACACTGCTTCTCCCCCAGAATAGTCCTAGAAAGGTTGCTACAAAAACCGAACCAGTGCACTGGTTAGGCTGAACAGTTAACTCCATCCTCTGCAGCTGATGAGGAGGGGTAAAAAATGGGGTAAGTAGCAATTTTCTGCCATTCTACACAGGGGATTGTTTCAGCCTTTCCTTGGCTCATAAGAAGACAGGCCAGGCACAGTGGCTCACACCTGTAATTCCAGCACTTTGGGAGGCTGAGGTAGGCGGATGGCTTGAGGCCAGGAGTTTGAGACCAGCCTGAGCAACAGAATAAGACTCCTTAAGTACAGAAAAAAAAATTAGTTAGGCATAGTGGCCCTAGTCCCAGCTACTCTAAAAACTAATGCAGGAGAACCACTCGAATCCAGAAGTTTAAGGTTCTGTGAGCTATGATGATGCCTGCACTCTAGCCTGGGCAACAAGGGAGACCCTGGTCTCAAAAACAAAAACAAACAATAAAAAAAGAAAATGTAAGTACTATATAAGCTTTACACACAGGTTCAAAAAAGCATCTGTTAGGAGTGATTTTCCAAGTTTCATACTCTGTTGAGACCATTAATACTCTGTATTGTAAGTGTAAAGGCTAAACCTAATTCAATGGATTGAGGCACTGCTCTCTATTAGAAGAGCTTCAGAAGGTTAATTGTCCCTATTCTCATCCCATTAGCATCACAGCATAGACTGATGACACTAAACAAATAGTAGAAACTTCATGTAGCCTAAAGTAGGAAACTTGCTTACTTTGAGATTTTACATTAATACAAGAAGAGAACAAGACAGAATTAAAATTCTGTCCTCAAAACACATTGAGGACACTCCCTATTTCTGTCTCAATATTAAAAGAAAACATACAACTGGGCTTTGTATCTTTACTGCACTTTAAACTCTGCCTGCCTTAAGTCTGTATTAGAGAAAGCAAAGCCTGGCACTTAAGAAAAAAGGTTCAGGCAAATTAGAATTTAAAGAAAACAAGTAGAATGCTTTCTAGCACCTTCACCATGCCTCCCCCAAGTGCTAGCCCACTCTGCTGAGAATGTCTCAAGTATAGAAAGAGGTATGAGTCTATATAGCTAAGTGAGACTCTCTGAGCCTCTTGGCAACACTAGCTGGGTTTATACTCGGAAAATAATTGAGTCACGTCCTAGTGAAGAATCAATTTTATGACTAAGAATGTTAATGGCTACTTTTGCTTCACAAGAAAACAAACAAACAAAAAAACCCAGTTGTTAGTATTAGGGCAACCTTCTTAGTTAAAGGACTATTCACACCAAAGCCTTTTTATCCTCTCAAGGGGTACCAAGAACCAGCCAAGAAAGGAAAATTTGAGAAACTTTCCCAACAAACACAATTCAGGGATAAGGGGTTCAATGTGCAAAGTCTTTTATTTAAAATTTTGAAAAGTTAAGAGTTATGACCACCTCAGTATATGCCATTCCCGTTATAAGGAGGTATGACAGTTTCAGACTCGTGCAGAGCTGTGTTTTCACTTACAGAGCTCTGTAGGCACTTTAAAAGTGAAGCTTGGCTTCAAAATACAAACACTGGGGGCTTTGGCTCAATCTTTTAATATAAAAAATTCACTGATGTACAAAAATGCGAAAGTGTGACAATGACAACTATGAAATCCTGTGATTCAAAGTCCCCTCAAGTGCACCCCATGGTGCACATGCACCCGCCCACACATACTTGGCGTGGAAACAGAAACTAATGCAAACCAGTGCTACCAAGAAGCGCCGACGTGTGTGTTCTCCACTCCACCAACCACAGACCAATATCTACTCCAAACATTCAGTAACAAAAAGAATGGCGTCTTCCCAGGAACAGCAAAGCAGACTTCTTACTCACGATGGACCAGCACAAATAAACCCAGCAAAAAGAGTACTGCATACTAGAAAATAAACAGAACTACAGTCAGGAAAGCTTTTAAAGTTCACAAGTCTTCAGAGTTAATTAATAAACTGGCCTTTTTAACCATAATGAGTTACTAAACCATCCAATTATTCTTTTGTCTTTTAACTATAATCCATTTAATAGTTTCCAAATTAAGCAAAATTTCACACTTTTAATGAAACATATAGTGTAGGCTCTTACCTTAAATTTGGGATAGTCGTTCATGAGGATTGTCACAATTCCAATATAAGGAACAAATCTAAAATAAATAAACATCACAAAACTTCCTAAGATTCTATTATTATTCACTGAACATATCAGTATCTTCCACAGAATACTAATTTTCAGTTCACAAAGCCCATTTCTATATATTACACTGTTTGGTCCTTTCAACAGCCCATGTGATAGGGACATTAGGAATATCACCATTTTAGAGATGATGAAACAGATGATCATGCCCAAAGGTACAGGCCCCACCAGCAGATCCAAGGTCCTAGATCTCTAGCTGTGACACTAATGCTACACACTGACACAGTGCTAGGGGCTAGGGTTGTCATTGTCACCTTCCTGGAGCTGTCAATTTAGTTGGGGAGACAAGGCAAATACATCCAGAACATTATAAGGTACTTCATGCTAAGTGGCCAAAAAGTGAGAAGAGCTCTATTACAGTACGTAGGATTCACCCACATCTAATATTTTAACTATAATCTGGGATTAGCCCTCTTAATCCTGCAACTTCTCTATAACAGTTTTAATCACCATATGCAGCAAACCAGTCTCAGCCCCCATCTTCCTTTACATCTCTGCAGCATTTAACTTTGATGACCACAAGTTTGCTCTTGAAACTCCTCCTCTTGGTTTCTGTAACATACCACAAATCTGTTTCTTTACCTACCTCTTTGACTGCTACACCTTTTCTCCACTACCTCTTTCTTTCCCTTTGCCTCTAAAGTCTGTCCCTTCAAGCTAGGCAAAAATCACCTGTTAAATAATTTTTTTTTTTAAGAGACAGAGTCTCACTTTATCGCCCTCAATAGAGTGCTGTAGCATCACACCTCATAGCAACCTCCAACTCCTGGGCTAAGGCAATTCTCTTGCCTCAGCCTCCTGAGTAGCTGCTACTACAGGCACCCGCCACAACGCCCAGCTATTTTTTTTGTTGCAGTTTGCTGCAGTTTAGCCAGGGCTGGGTTCGAACCTGTCACCCTTGGTATATAGGGCTGGCACCTTACCCACTGAGTCACAGGCACCGCCCCTGTTAAATAATCTCATATCACCTGATCTACTTCTACTGAGGTCTTTATCATAATAACTATCATAATTTAAATTGAACAATTAGTTTAAACTAGCTGTATAGGCTCAGTACCTGTGGCTCAAGTGGCTAAGGGGCCAGCCACATACACCTGAGCTGGCAGATTAGAATCCAGCCCGGGGTCTGCCAAACAACAATGATGGCTGTAACCAAAAAATAGCTGGGCGTTGTGGTGGGCACCTGTTGTCCCAGCTACTTGGGAGATGGAGGCAGGAGAATCCCTTGAGCCCAGGAGTTAGAGGTTGCTGTGAGCTGTGATGCCACAGCATTCTACCCAGAGCAACAGCTTGAGGCTCTGTCTCCAGAAAAAAAAAAAAAGAAAAAGGAACTAGCTGTATAGTATCCCTCTCCCATACTATACTCTTAAGTTTTATAAGGGCAACAACCATGCTAATCTTAGTCCCCCCTATATCCTCATGGTGCCTTGTACACAGCAGATATCCAGTAAATACTGCCTGATTGAATGTTTGAATCACACCTCTTCTTTTTTGCTTTCTCATGGGGAAATCTCATTTTTTCTTAGGGCTCCATGCAAAAGACTCCTTTCAACATCCTAAGAATTCAGGGAAGAAAGAAAACTAGCAGGGTACCATCAACGTGGCAGGGTAAGGTAGTTACCAAATGTACAATTTTCTTTTTTCCTCTTATACTACTGGACTTCAGAGCAGATGGGCAATAATGTACTAAGCTAGAGCCTGTCATAGAGAAGGTAGGTTGGGCTGAAGTGAAGGATGACCTTTGCACACTTTAAAGTAGCCCTTTTATTCAAAACACCCATAACCTTTGCACCATGCCAAAGGCAGCACAAACAGAAATTACCTCCCACGTAACACTTCTACTGTCAAAGCTTTAAAGCAAATTTGAACTGACATTCTGTCTTTGGTACATTTTACTTCCTTTTAAGAACTCCTCTTACTTCCTGTCTCCTGTCCTCACCTCTTCCTGCCCCTCTCCCTTCTGGCAGCATTACCCCAACCTGTCTCTCTCACCCCAACTCATAACTCCCATTCCATACATTGGTGTTTCTTAAAGCATAGACCTTCTTTGTTAGAATAAGTTAGATGGTCTGTTAAAAATACAGATTTTTATGTCCTCCCAGATTTACTGAGTCAGAGAATCTCTGAAAGGTGAAGCTTAAATGATGTTCCTGCATACTAAAGTTTAAGAAGCACAGTTCTAGTGTGAGATGCCTGGAATATGTGTTCAGTGGCAAATAGTGTCCACTCTTAGGACCCATGCTTTGGTCTCAAACCCTGGGACCTCTAAGACCTGAAAAGGAATAGTCATTACAAAATGGCATTGCTAAGTTATAAGAAGGATGGATAGAGGTTTAAAAGTTTTCTGTATTTTAATATACATATTTTTTTCTTTTCTTTTTGAGAAAGAGCCTCAAGCTGTCACCCTGGGTAGAGTGCAATGACATCACAGCTCACAGCAACCTCCAACCCCTGGGCTCAAGCAAGTCTCCTGCCTCAGCCTCCCAAGTAGCTGGGACCACAGGCACCCACCACAATGCCCGGCTATTTTTTGGTTACAGCCATCACTGTTGTTTGGTGGCCCGAGCTGGATTCAAACCCACCACCTTAGGTGTATGTGGCTGGCGCCTTAGCCACTTGAGCCACAGATGCCGAGCCTACATATTTTTTCTTGCTTAATACAGTAACATTTCTTTTGACTCATTTTTAATATGTTCATAAAAGCGATCACTTTTGGTAAAGGTAAATCAGCTATTTAAGAACATAAAGGCAAGTTCCTCTCAGTAAAAAGCAGATTATGAGTCAGAAAAACATCTGTGGGCTCGGTGCCTATAGCTCAACTGGCTAAGGCACCAGCCACGTACACCTAAGGTGGCGGGTTCAAATCCCCAGCCCGGACCCGCCAAACAACAATGACGGCTGCAACCAAAAAATAGCCGAGCGTTGTGGCGGGTGCCTGTGGTCCCAGCTAGTTGGGAGGTGGAGGCAGGAGACTCGCTTGAGCCCAGGAGTTGTAGGTTGCTGTGAGCTGTAATGCCACAGCACTCTACCCAGGGGGACAGCTTGAGGCTCTGTCTCAAAAAAAAAAGAAAAACATCTGTGTTTTCTTTTAAAACATAAGCTGCTAATGCTGATCTGATGATCAATAAGCAGCCATTCTCACATGTGGAGACTCTCCTTGTTCCTTGTTACCTCTGTGTAATATGTAACAAGAACCATAACCTTTGGCTCCCAGCAGCCACTCATAGTCTGCTTACAGTAATCCATGGAGACATTCTTACAGTTGTCGTTTCCTAGCCCAGTATAAGTGAAATGAAAGCAACTTGATCTTTAAAAGTAATATAAGCAAGGCATAAGGTTGCCAGCACAGGATGAGACAGTCCAAAGTCAGACAGAACACGTACTCATCTGTGCAGCTGCTTCCCTGTGAGACAGTGACAGCAAAGAGTTGATAACCAGGCACATAATCCTGCTACCATCATTCATCTTAAATTCACATCAGTTGTACTTTTTTCCTATTCTGGTCAGATAAATTCATACACTGAATATGAATGTGCTAAAGCAGTTATTAATAAGGGCAATGAGACCTAAAGTAAGTAAATACCATTTACAAAACCAACTTCAATACCAACCATGCCAAATTAACATCCAGAAGGTAAAATACATTTCCTATGTATTTACCTAGACCAGTGGTACAACCTTCCTAATGCTGCAACCTTTTAATATAGTTCCCTTGGGTCACAACCCACAGATTGATAACCGCTGACCTAGACAGTAAAATGCATTTACTATAGTTAAATACATTTCCCTGGGAATTCTTGGGATCAAAAGTGCTGCTGATAAAATAGCCTCAGAAAAAAGATCTAGTGACGTTTTGTGAGGAAATGAACAGAAATCATTAAGCAAAAGGCCAAAAACAGTAAAGAAAAGATGCCACAAAAATTAACAGACTTCAGGATAATTGTGTCAGATGTCAAAAGGGGTCTATATCTGGGAAGTATGGACCCAGAAGCCAACTTTTTTAAAAGGGAACATGTGGCCGGATGCAGTGGCTCACACCTGTAATCCCAGTACTTTGGAGGCCAAGGCAGGAGGACTACTTGAGGCCAGGAACTCAAGACCATCCTGGGCAACACAGAGAGACCCTGTCTCCAACAAAAACTAGAAAACTTAGCCAGCCGTGGTAGGCCATGCCTGCAGTCCCAGCTACTCTGAGTCTGGGGTGGGAGAATCGCTTGAGCCCAGAAGTTCAAGGCTGCAGTGATCTATAATTAGCCACTGCACTTTAGCCTGAGATTCTGTCATCAAAAAACAAAAGTACACAGGCTGGCTCAGCCCCTGTGCTCAGTGGTTAGGGCACCAGCCACATACACCAAAGGTGGAAGGTTCAAGCCTAGGCTGAGCCTGCCAAACAACAATGACAACTACAACCAAAAAATAGCCAGGTGGGCATCTATAGTCCCAGGTACTTGGGAGGTTGAGGCAAGAGAATCACTTAAGCCCAAGAGTTGAAGGTTGCTGTGAGCTGTGTGACAGTACGGCACTCTACCAAGGGCGACAAAGTGAGACTCTGTCTCCAAAGAAAAAAAAAAAACAATTGGCAGGCACTATGACAGATGCCTGTAGTCCCAGCTACTTGGGAGGCTGAGGCAAGAGAATTACTTGAGCCCAAGAGTTTGAGGTTACTGTGAGCTCTGATGCCAAAGCACCCTACCAATGATGACAAAGTAAGACAATGTCAAAAAAAAAAAAGCACTGAATTGTACCCTTTAATGTGGTGAATTTCATCACAATGAAAAATTTTTTTAATTGTTGTAATTTACAGCCTTAGGCCTCAGTGTAAATTTATTATGTACAGCTATTCAAAAAACTCCAAAACAAAACATTTTTGGAAATATGTAAAGACGGCTCAGCACCTATAATTCAGTGCCTAGGGTGCCACCTACATATACCAGGGCTGGCAGGTTCGAATCCAGTCCAGACCTGCCAAACAACAATGGCAACTACAACAAAAAAATAGCCAGGCATTGTGATAGGCACCTGTAGTCCCAGCTACTTGGGAGGCTGAGACAAGAGAATCACTTAAGCCCAAGAGTTTTAGGTTGCTGTGATGCCACAGCACTTCACCAACGGCGACATAGTGAGACTCTGTCTCTGAATAAATAAACAAATAAAACACATGAAGACATTTGTACTACATTCACAATTTGCTTGCAGAAAAGCTCTGTTCTCAAGGTTTGGGTACAGCTTGACTTTGAAATATTAGCTCAGTGTTTTATAAATAAATTTCCACAGAAGAAGGTTATATGATCGATTATTTGTCAGGTGGTGGTATAATCAATGCAAAGTGAATCTGTACAGTGGTGATTCTATAATTCTTCTGTTCACATCCCAGGTAGGTGTTTTATACTTCATGGTAAGTTACTTAATTCAAGGAGTACTATACTATTACATTTTTTTTTTAATTAAAAGCCAGAAAAGATCTGTATTTTCAATGCTGAGATGTTATAAATGACATTATTAGTGTATACAGTTTGGGATTTTTAAAAATTTCTTCAGATAGACAAGCTAGCTACTCTAACCTTTCTTAAGATAATACATTTTGGCTCCTGCCCGCAGCACAATGGTTACAGTGCCTGCCACATAAACTGGGGCTGGTGGGTTGGAACCTGGCCCAGGCCTACTAAACAACAATTACAACTATAGCAATAAAATAGCTGGGCATTGTGGAGGGTGCCTATAATCCCAGCTACTTGGGAGGGTGAGGCAAGAGAATCACTTAAGCCCAAGAGTTAGCAGTTGCTATGAGCTGTGATGCCACGGCACTCTACCAAAGGTGACATAATGAGATTCTGTCTCAAAAAAAAAAAAAAAAAAAAATCTTTTACCAACCAAAAGGCCAGGGTGAAAAGACATAGCTGTAATAAACACTTAAGAATCAAGACTCCAAAAAAGGGACATACACTATTGTACTGGTGGGAGTATAAATAAAAGGATAGAAAAAATTGTTAAATGCCTTAAAATATGAGTATGTTTGGGCGGCACCCGTAACACAGTGGTTACAGCACCAGCCACATACACCAAGGCTGGCGGGTTTGAACCCAGCCCAGGCCTGCTAAACAACAAGTCCAACAACAACCACAAACAACTGGTTGTTATGGTGGGCGCCTATAGTCCCAGCTACTTGGGAGGCTCAGGCAAGAGAATCACTTAAGCCCAAGAGTTAGAGGTTGCTATGAGCTATGATATCACAGCACTCTACCGAGGGTGGCATAGTAAAACTCTGTCTCCAGAAAAAAAAACCATATATGAGTATTTTTGACCCAGTAATTCCACTTTAGGAATTTACTGTGCAGAATGATTAAGCAAAAGCACTAAAACAGATGTAACAATGATGTTGATCTTAATACTGTTCACAATAAAGAAGCTGGAAACAATCACAGTATCTAATAATAAGAGACTGAATAGGGTGGCGCCTATGGCTCAAAGGAGTAGGGTGCTGGCCCCATATGCTGGAGGTGGTGGGTTCAAGCCCAGCCCCAACCAAAACCTGCAAAAATAAAATAAAAGAAAATAAGAGACTGAATAAAAGTATAGTCTATCCATATAATGGAATAGCATACAGTTATGAAAATGATAAGATAAAATTTATTGATTTATAAATATGCTAGCAATTTTTTGAATAAAAAAAGGTTATAAAATAGTGTAATAATTCTCCCTCCAATGTAAAATTGTTTATGGCTAAGGACAGTGGCTCATGCCTATTATCCTAGCACTATGGGAAGATGAAAGGGGTTATTGCTTGAGCTCAAGAGTTTGAGACCAGCCTAAGTAAGAGCAAGACTCCATCTCTAAAATAGCCAGGTGTTGTGGCAGGCTTCTGTAGTCCCAGCTACTTGGGAGGCTCAGGCAGGAGAATCACTTGAACCCAGGAGTTGGAAGTTCAACTTAGGTGATGCCAAAGCACTCTACCCAGGGTGACAGGTTGAGGCTCTGTCTCAAAAAAAAAAAAAAAAACAACAAACCTCACATCTCTACTAAAAATAGGAGGGGAGAAGGAAAGCTAGTCAGGCATAGTGGCAGGCACCTGTAGCTACTTGAGAGGCTGAGATAAGAGAATCACTTGAGCCCAGAAGATTGAGGTTGCTGTGAGCTATGACACCACAGCATTCTACCCAGAGCAACAGAGTGAGAGTCTGCCTCAAGAAAAAAAGTGTTGGCTCAGCGCCTGTGGCTCAAGTGGCTAAGGTGCCAGCCACATATACCTAAAGTGGTGGGTTCAAATCCAGCTCAGGCCCGCCAAACAACAATGACGGCTGCAACCAAAAAAAACAGCCAGATGTTGTGGCGGGCACCTGTGGTCCCAGCTACTTGGGAGGCTGAGGTAGGAGACTCGCTTGAGCCTAGGAGTTGGAGGTTGCTGTGAGCTGTGATGTCACAGCACTCTACCCAGGGGGATAGCTTGAGGCTCTGTCTCAAAAAATAAAAAAATAGGCTCAGCACCTGTGGCTCAAGTGGCTAAGGCGCCAGCCATGTACACCCAAGGTGGCGGGTTCAAATCCAGCCCTGGCCTGCTGAACAACAATGGTTGCAACCAAAAAATAGCCAGGTGTTGTGTCGGGCGCCTGTGGTCCCAGCTACTTGGGAGGCTGAGGCAGGAGACTCATTTGAGCCCAGGAGTTGGAGGTTGCTGTGAGCTGTGATGTCACGGCACTCTACCCAGGAGGACAGCTTAAGGCTCTGTCTCAAAAAAATAAAAATAAAATAAAATAAAGAAAGAAAGAAAGGAAAAAAGTGTTTATGTATACATTCATATAAGTGTAGGGGTGTGTGTGTATTTGCTTCTTTATCTCTATACTTAAAGGTTAAAACATAAAACCAAAAAGTTAATAGTAAATATTTACAGAGATGGAGAAGAAAGGAACAAGAAGTGACTTTGTTTTCTGATGACTGATATTTCCTTATGTTTCTACATGAATTTGTACATTCATAATTACAGGAAAAACAAAAAGACTCAAAGAGGTTCATGAGTCTGAATAACCACATTAGCAGAATCTTGTGAACTGGGGCATTTGGCGACTATTTTTTTCTCAGAAGCACTTACTGATGATAGTACTGTAAGATTATTTTCAGCTCCATCATAGGAAAAGAAGTTCCCCTCAAGTGGGAGCATATACGCAAAAGCTTGGCAGGGGACAAAACACAATGGTGCTTATTCTGATCTGCTCTCTTTGGCCCCAAACGGAGCATCTCTTCTGCTATTAACTGAGGCAGCTTCCACATAGCAAACTCTATAGGGACAGTGTTTCTCAGGTCTGCTCACTGGTGCAATAACTCTCTATCCACATGGGCTGTCCTAGGTCAGAAGGAGCAGAGGCAGATGTCCCGTATGGCACCCAAATAGTGGGAACCAGCAATTTCCCATTACAGAAATCTTATGCCAGTAATTTTGGTACAATGGTTAAGAGGACAGGCTACAAAGCCAGCCTGCCACTATTATCAGTATGATATTAGGTAAATAACTCATCTGTGTTTCCTCATCTGGATAATGGCAACATAAGTTTAGTTCTGAGGTTAAAACGAGGTAATATTTGTAAAGTGTCTAGAACGAGTCTCTGGTACACAGTAAGCCCTAATAAACATGAGTTATTGTTAATACTATTAATAACATTAAGGTAGCAACAATTACATACTTCCCTAATATCAGTAACTTCTAATTCCTGTCCTCCACTGATCTGTTCTCCTGATAAAATTTGAAACAAACAAGCTTAAGATAGCTTTTTAATTTCATTTGGCCTCATCAGTTTCAAGACTAGAAATAAAATTGTATGGAATATATTTTTTGCAAGGGCCAAGCATGGTGGCTCACAACTGTAATCCTAGCACTCTGGAACGCCATGGTGAGAGGATCACTTGAGCTCAGGAGTTCAAGACCAGCATGAGCAAGACCCCATCTCTACTAAAAATAGAAAAATTTGCTGGGCTTCATGATAAGTGCCTACAGTTCCAGGTACTTTCAAGGCTGAGGCAGGAGGATCACTTGAACTCAACAGTTTGAAGTTGCTGGGGGCTAAGCTGAGGTCACAGCACTCTACCCTGGGCAACAGAGTAAGACTCTGTCTCAAAAAAAAAAATTTTTTTTTTTTTGCTCGGCGCCTGTAGCTCAGTGGCTATGGTGATGGCCACATAAACCAGGCCTGCTAAACAACAATGACAACTACAAAAAAAAAAATAGCCAGGAATTGTGGCAGGCCCCTGTAGTCCCAGCTACTTGGGGAATTGCTTAAGAGAATTGCTTAAGTCCAAGAGTTTGAGGTTGCTGTGAGCTGTGACACTATAGCACTCTATCAAGGGCAACATAGTCAAACTCTGTCACATGTCTGCAGTGACATGGTCTCACTCTGTCTGTTCGCAAACTCCTGGCCTCAAATGATCTTTCCTCCTCAGCCTCCCAAAGTGCTGGGATTACAGGTGTGACCCACTACACCCAGCATCAGTAAATTCTTAAAACACGTATGAATGAGTTCTATGACACACAGGATCAATACTTTATTCTTAAGACATGTATCAATGAGGATCAATACTCTATTCTTAAGACATGTATCAATGAGTTTTATGACACACAGGATCAATACTATCGGGATCACCAGAGCACAGCACCACATAGTCAGGGTGTCCAGCCTTTTCTTCCCCTCTGCTATACACTGGAAGTATTATACGAGTTGCCTTGGGCCACATATTTGCTGGCCACAGTTTGGACATCACTGCCACAGACTTTAGAGCAGAGAAAGTGCTCTTGAGTAAACTGAATAAACAAATGAATTTTTTAAATTGTCATATCCAATTCACTACCTCGTCACTAACCATATATTCATTTATTAGACTCTAGCTCCTCCCTTCTGGAGCAGTATACCTTTTGTCCTTTGAAAGTTTTGCTTCTTAAAATTTAAGATACATCTATTTTAAGCAAAACTTTCAAAGGACAAAAAAGTAAAACCAGGACCAAACCACTACAATCAATTTTATATGATTAGATAATTTGATTGAGAAGCTCTCAGACAAAGTGCTTCCCTCTATACTTACCCCCTGGCTCTCCCCACAACATCTTTTTTCTCCAGCCAATGTTGTCCTTGTTTATAGAGGCCTCGATCATCAACTGCATTATTATCTCCTTTGGTCAAAAACTTGATATGTCCATTTTGCCTTAACAGAGTAAGGGAAAGTCAAGTCATCAAATACCTTCATAACATTTGAAAGCATAAAATTTGTTCTTATTAATCAAAAATTCCTATGGCACTATGGTATCTTATCAACCATTCATTAAATACCAAAATAATTTCTTTCTATGTATCTCCTTTTCATTCATTTAGCATTCTGTATGCTGACACAAAGGTAAAAGAAAATGATTGAAATTTAAATGTGAAAGAACACAATTAAATCCACAATTTTATACATTTTTCTTACTTATAAGTCAATGAATAATTGCCAATTATTATAAAAACAGGACAAACTATATCATAAGAGAATCAAAATACAGGAAAAAATTTCAGGCCAGGCAAAGTGGCTCACATCTATAATTCTAGCACTCTGGGAGGCTAAGACAGGAACATTCCACTAGCTCAGGGGTTCAAGACCAGCCTGAGCAAAAGTGAGACCCTGTCTCTACTAAAAATAGAAAAATTAGCTAGGTGTTGTAGCAGCACCTATAGTTCCAGCTACTAGGGAAGCTGAGGCAGGAGAATTACTTGAGCCCAGGAATTTGAGGTTGCTTCTAGCCAGGCTAACGCCAAAGCACTCCTAGCCTAGGGCAAGAAAATGAGACTGTATCTCAAGGAACAAAAAAAAAAAAAAAAATAGAGAAGAAAAATAGTCCATAAAAAATATATCCAACTATGAAAAGTGTCACTCTCTTGGTGTCTTCACACCCTCCTCTTCTGTATGCTTACGCACAGCACGGGATTTCCTGGGATAAACGCGCCCTATACTCATTCCAACACTCTTGCCTGCTCCAGGACTGTATT
The DNA here is from genome assembly GCA_963575145.1 of Galago senegalensis. Taxonomy (NCBI): domain Eukaryota; kingdom Metazoa; phylum Chordata; class Mammalia; order Primates; family Galagidae; genus Galago; species Galago senegalensis. The sequence goes on along the minus strand of CAUYTI010108588.1, from coordinate 36,058 downwards.
CATGCAGCCATCCAAGAGAGCTGAGACTCTTTGATAATCCACTCCAGAATTTAATTTTACCACAACTGACCCTTGACCCTAGTGGTTTCCTTCCAAAGACTCATTTTAATCATCTCAGGAGATTGGAAACCTGAGTTCTAATGCCAGCTCTGCTACTTAAATAGCTGTGTGAGTTGGGTAACTCATCATTTCACTTCTCAGAGCCCCAGGTTCCTCAACTCGTGGTCAAGATCTAAAACCGTCACTCAGACACACCACAAGCCTGGCCTCTGCAGACGATTTCAGTAAAAACTGCAAAATAATTCTTTATTTTAAGAATAAAAAGAATAGTCACAATTGTGTTGTTTACAAAAGGGAAAGACTAAAAACCAACAAAAAGTCCAATAATAAGGCAGTGGAATACTATACAAGTGTTAAGAATAATGTTGTAAAAGACATGTTTATGGATGGGCAGCAGATGAGCCTGTGGCTCAAAGGAGTAGGGCACTGGCCCCATATACCAGAGTAGTGGATTCAAACCCGGCCCTGGCCAAAAACTGCAAAAAAAAAAAAAAAAAAAAAAGAAAGAAAGAAAGAAAGAAAGAAATGTTTACGGACACTGGAATATTATATAATTTCTATTAAGAGTACAAAACAGAATGTCCACTGTACATATTTCTACCAATATTCTAGAACTACAAAAAGCAAAGGAACACATTAAACTAGCCCAGCAGATATAACTGGCAAAAGGCAGACTATCCAGAAACTACATAATGACCCAGTTCTCCACCCAACAAGTTAAAAGAAGAGCTAAAATAACACAGCCCAATGTACAGACAGTAGCCATCTATGGCTTTCTTTGCAGTTTTTGGCCAGGGCCGGGTTTGAACCCGCTGCCTCCAGTATATGGGGCCGGCGCCCTACTCCTTGAGCCACAGGCACCGCCCCTTCTATGGCTTTCTTTAGCTAACCTTTCCCTTGTTATTTCTTCTTCAATAAACATGTATTAATTAAATATTGGGAGAAAATGTTAATCCTAAAAGAAAAAATACGTCAATTCTTTATACATGCTAAGGGTTATAGGAACAATATCTTTTTGGATCAGAAGATTATTACTTTAATTTTACTAAAACAAACCATTAAGTTTCTAGTAATTTTGAAATTTAATTGAAAGCAAAATATATTTTATGGTTAATAAAGATCAGCTTAAAATTAACTCATGTGAGTACATATCAACCACTGTACTAGAAGAAAAAAATTAGCTTGAGATTTCCACTGACTAATATCCACTTAGATTCTAAATGAGAAACAGGCTCACTAACACTAAATCTGCAGATGAAACTAAATCGGGAAGTGTTGCAAACACCAAAAACAGTTAATTGCAAATAGTTACACTAAAAATGAGATCCCAGTTAGAAAAATCACAAATAGATACAGAGAAAAATAATCTGTAGCTGACAATTCAGTAAGTGAAAGCATGTTTGAAGAACCCTGTAGGGTCAATGAGGACAGGTACCAGGAGAAACTAGAAGCGAGAACAAAAATCAGAAGCTTCAGGAAGAGTCAATGCAACCATGAAAGTAACACTAAACCCACATAAGTACAGAAGTAAAATCAGATATGAGGAGAGGAAAACCAGGAAATGGGAAACTCCAAAAAAAGGAAGAGATGCTCTGGGGAAATCTGGGCTATTCCCAAAGACCTGATGTCTTGACTTGTTGGTAAAACAATCACACCAATTTCCCCTTTCTGAGATATAATCAAGAGAGACACTATGGCTTTTTTGAAAAAGCATGGCTCTCCTTCATCTACTTAACAGTAGAAGGAATATTCTCTGGTAGCAACCAGTTCTTATTAGGCCTATTAAGACCTACCAACTATAGCACTTGCAGCTCACAGGCTCAAAATATTGATGGAAGACACATTTATATAGAATCCCTCCCTTGCTAGCACAGGGATAAAATATTTAATATTACCTACCTCTGAGGAGCTCAAAGAGTTTAGATTTTAATTCACCCATCATGATACTGTGACATTAGGAAGGAGGAAATAAACATTTTATAGCTGAGAAAAAAGTAAGCCCCAATAGCTAAAAGGGCAGAGAAGTATGTATTTGTGTGCAAGGGAAAAGCAAAGCTAAGGACTAAGTCAACTCTATGGTGAAATTTCTCCTTCCAAACACTTGACCAAATGCCAGTGCTCAATGTCACCAAATTATAATACCTCCTATAGCTCAACACATAATACATATACAGTAGAACCTCCATAGCTGACTTCCTCTCTACACTGACCACCTACTTACATTGACCTTTTTTTTTTTGAGACAGAGTCTCACTTTGCCACCCTCCGTATACTGCTGTGGTATCATAGCTCACAGCAACTTCCAGATCTTGGGCTTAGGCGATTTTCTTGCCTCAGCCTCCCCAGCCTGGGACTATAGGCATCCGCCACAATGCCCTTATTTTTTTGTTGCAGTTTGGCTGGCGCTGGGTTCGAACCCACCACTCTCGGTATATGGGGCCAGGGCCCTACTCACTGAGCCACAGGCACCACCTGTTGACCTAATTTTCATAGACCAGACATGCACCACACGGATGGATCAGTACAGTAGGCCTAGTTCATTATGTTGATCACTGCCATATGTTGACCAGTTTGTTACAGTCCCTTATAGAGATTCTACTGTATTTTGATTATTATCTGGCCCTATATTTAAGAACAATGTTAATACTATTAAACCAAATGATAATTCCAACCAGGTATTTCAGTATCCCCAAAAGAAAAAAGGAAAACGGACACACTTCTTTTTTTCTTTTTTTTTTTCGAGACAGTCTCACTATGTTGCCCTTGGTAGAGTACCGAGGCATCATAGCTCACAGCAACCTCAAACTCTTGAGCACAAGTGATGCTCTTGCCTTAGCCTCCCAAGTAGCTGGGACTATAGGCACCCACCACAACGCCTGGCTATTTTTTTTTTTTTTAGAGATGAGGGTCCGCTCTTGCTCAAGCTGGTCTCAAACCCATGAGGTCGGGCAATCTACCCGCCTCAGCCTCCCAGAGTGCTAAGATTATGGGCATGAGCCACCACGCCCAGCCAAAAGAATTCTTCTAAACTAGAATGTTTACAGGGATGTTCAAAAAGTAATAACTGACAGTCTCTCTTATCTACGTGGAGAAAATTAACTACCTTATAGAGTGGTAAAAATAATATTTATTGAGGGCTGCTGCATATTCCAGAACCTAAGCGTCCCCCGTCCCATTTCACTCCCCTCTGTATTCTCTAGAAGACCTCCCTATCCTTTCAATTCTTCTCTTCCTTCCCTTCTGAAAGTTTTTCTTAACCAGAAATATTTAATTACTACAGGTTCAGAAGGGAGAAGTGAGAGATATGTTGTTGGTTGCAGATCACATAGACTTAGAACTCAAAGAGATACGATAATTCTCAGCAGTTTTTTCAGAACCTCTCTGTTACAGATAGGGAAACTGAATCAGAGGTAAAATTTTCTACTCATTTGTAAGCCCCACCTCCACCTTGAGGTGATCCTAAATGTTCTGTATATATCTTTTTCATTTGTAAAATGCCAAGACTCTTACATCAGAAGACTCTACTTAAAATTAATCCTTAGGTCTTGCTTTTCCTGGAGCTACTAGTGGTTATTGACTAGTTAGGAAGTGGAAGAAAACCAAGAAAAACTTCTGGGCTTAGCACCTATAGCTCAGCAGCTAGGGTGCCAGCCACCTACACCAGAGCTGGTAGGTTCGAACCCAGCCCGGGCCTGCCAAACAAGGACAACTACAACCAAAAAATAGTCGGGCATTGTGGCAGGCACCGTAGTCCCAGTTACTTGGGAGCCTGAGGCAAGAGAATCACTTAAGTCCAAGAGTTTAAGCTTGCTGTGAGCTGTGATACCACAGTACTCTACTGAGGGCAACATAGTGAGACTCTTGTCTCAAAAAGAAAACACTTCTGGAAAAAACTTTCAAGGAAGTAAGTGAATCATTAATAACTATTTACAGTTCCCCAAATGTTCGTCAAACCTTTAGCTATTCATAAAAATTGGACAAAGGGCCTGTGGGGTTCCTCACTCTTCCACAATCTTGAGGCTATCAAAACTAAATACCACAAACAATCAAAAACATTTAAAACAGAGAAGATACAGCTTAGACATACTTTTCATGAATCTTCAAGACTCGGTGAACTATAGGAATCTCTCTTCCTTCTATCCTAAAAACAACAATTTCTCCCACTCGTATGGGGTCTTCAACCCGATTTGTTAGAAAGAGAAGGTCTCCTCTATGGAATGCAGGTTCCATGCTGCCACTGGGAAGGAAAGAAGAGCAGAAAGTAAGTGTGAGATTAAACTGGCTTTCAAAATTCAATAGCCAGTAAAATCAAAAGTACCACCTTCACAGATAGTTAGCACCCTAACAACTATAACGTAAATATGTATTATTACCAAATAAAATATTTTCCTAGTTATTAGCATTCACTAGTGAAATTAATCACTTCAAGCATTACTATTCAAATGAATATAAATCTGGAAAACAGCAGTGTTACTTATTCTTTAACCTTTTTAAATTTCAAATGACAAACTGAATATAAAAGAATGAACTTTAAAAATACTGCCCTTATTCTCACCTAATCTAAAACCAGTAAACATATTCAAATATTCAAATGAGAACTGGATCATCTTCTGCCATTTACAAAGATACAGACCAAGATGACCTTAAAGGATGAACGCATTAAGAAGGAAAAACAGCTCATCAAGTCAATTAGCTACAAAAATAACACTTGTCTCATCAATTTAGTTATTTCATACCTACTTTTAAAAGAAAAATAAGAAAGAAAATAAAGGACTAGAGCAGAGATTTCTGTCTAAGAATTTACCTATTTGTAAAAACTGGATGAAGGACCTACGCGGTTCCTCACTCTTTCACAATCTTTGGGCTATCAAAACTAAATACCACAATCAAAAACATTTAAAATAGTCTTCAAAACAACTCTGTAATCTAAGTACTATTATTATTCCAACTTATAGACAAGGAAACAGACACTTTAAAAGGCCTAAAGTTATAAAGCAATAAGATAATAAAGGTAAGATTTGAACCAAGAAGAGTCTAATAGTCACTCTCACTATACTTAACTGCCTTTCAGCCACCCTAGAATTCATATTTGCATTGAAAGAAGATCACTTCAGAAGCTAAGGAATAGTTGAAAAAAAGTCAATATTTAGTGAATAAATGAATAAACTAGAAAAGATGAGAAAATAGACTGGGGGACTGATTTGTCCAGGTTATTAATAAATGAATACTTGGCAACTATTAAAACTATAATTTAAAACTCTTTAAATCAGCAGGCACAGTAGTAGTCCCAGCTATATGTGAGGCTGAGGCAGAAGGATCACTTAATGCCAGAGTTGGTCACCATACTGTACACAGTCATCCCTACGAAGACTCACTGCACTACAGCCTGGGCAGCACATCAAGACCTTGTTTTTCTTTTTTTTTTGCTTGCTTGTTTATTTTCTGAGACAGAATCTTACTCTGTTGCCCTAGGTAGAGTGCAGTGTTGTCATAGCTCACAGCAACCTCAAACTTACGGGCTCAAGTGATCCTTTTTGCCTCAGCCTCCCAAATTGCTGGAACTACAGATGCCCATCACAATGCCCAGCTAGTTTTTTTTTTTTTTTTTTTTTTTAGAGATGGGGTCTTGTTCTTGCTCAGGTTGGTCTCCAATTCCTGAGTTCAACCAATCCATCCACCTCAGCTTCCCAGAATGCTAGGATTACAGATGTGAGCTACCACACCTGGCTATAAAAGCATTTTTCTGGAGGTCAGTGTAACAGCCTGAAATAGAAAACAGTAAGAAGAACAACTATAAAAGGGTAGAATAGAGAGAGGAAGAAATAAATTTGAAGGCCAACTGGGTATGCCAGAAGGGAGAATCAAAAATGACTCCTATATTTGTTTAAAAATACAAAATTAAAGCTAGACAGGAGGAATAATTTCCAATATTCTAAAGCACTGTAGGATGACAACAGTTAACAATACACTGTATAGTTTCTGGCTTAGCGCCTGTAGCTCAGCAGTCAGGGTGCCAGCCACGTAAACCGGGGCTGGCAGGTTCAAATCTAGCCCAGGCCTGCCAAACAATAACAAAATAGCCAGGAATTGTGATGGGCACCTATAGTCCTAGCTACTTGGGAGACTGAGGCAAGAGAATCACTTAAGCCCAGGAGTTTGAGGTTGCTGTGAGCTGTGACACCATGGCACTATATTAAGGGTGACATAGACTGTTTCAAAAAAATAAAATAAAATAAAATAAAAATACATTATACAGTTTCTAACAGCTAGGATTGAACATTTCTTTGTTGTGAATGTTCCCAACATAAAGAACAGATCAATGTTTCAGGTGAAAGATATACTAATTACCCTGATCTGATCACTACATATCTAATGAAACATAATTATGTATTTCATAAATATATATAATTATGTGTCAATTTAAAACATTTTAAAAAGAATGATTCCTAGGTCTTTAACACTGGCAACTAAGGAGATGGCAATGTCAGTCACAGAGAAGAGGAGGGTTTTGAAAAAAAGGAGGTAAATATTGTTTTTATTATGTAGAGTTTTAAGTTTCTGGTCAACATCCATATAGAGAATGTCTGGTGTAGGGCAAAAACAAGAGTCTAAAATTCAGGAAAGAAAGCTGTGGATAGGCTCCGTGCCTGTGGCTCAAACAGCTAAGGCACTAGCAACATACACCTGAGCTGGGGGGTTCGAATCCAGCCTGGGCCCACCAAACAACAACTGCTACAACCAAAAAATAGCTGGGCGTTGTGGCGGGCGCCTGTGGTCCCAGCTACTTGGGAGGTGGAGGCAGAAGAATCCCTTGAGCCCAGGAGTTGGAGGTTGCTGTGAGCTGTGATGCCACAGCACTCTACCCAGGGCAACAGCTTGAGGTTCTGTCACAAACAAAAGAAAGCTGTGAATAAAAAATAAAAAGATTTAGGAATTCAGATATAGGTGGCAATTAAAGAAACAAAAACATATAGTGCAAGGACTATTAAGGAAATAAACTGGAGAAAACATTTTAAATATTAAATAAATTACTATGAGATAGAAGGAATGCTTGAGCTCAGGAGTTCCAGACCAGTCTGAGTGAGAGTAAGGCGCTATTATCTACAAAAAATAGAGAAATTAGCCAGGCACGGTGGCAAGCAATTATAGTCCCAGTTAATCAAGAGGCTGAGGCAGGATGATTGCTTGAGTCCAGTTTGAGGTTGTTGTGAGCTATGGTGACACCCCTGGACTCTAGCTAGGGCGACAGAGTGAGACTCTGTCACCAAAACAAACAAATTCTTATACTAGTTTACTTTTTATTATTACCTATTTATACTTTTAAGTTTAATACATCAAACATGATAAATTTTATAGGTTATACAGAAAACATTTTATTTTAGTATTTTTGGACTTCAGCTCCATAAAGGAAAAAATAATTCAGGGTTTTAATTATTTGGGGGCTATATTTTTAAATGACAGAGTCTTACTCTGTTACTCAGGCTGGAGTACAGTAGTAGCATAATTATATCTATTGTCAGCTCAAACTCCTGGGCCCAAGGATCATCCAGCTGCAGCTGAGACTACAGGCGCACCACTATACCCAGCTCATTTTCTTTTATTTTTCTTGTAGAGATAGGTTCTGGCTTTGTTGCTCATTCTGGTCCTGAATTCCTGGTCTCAAGCTCTCACTTCAGCCTCACAAAGTGTCAAGATTGCAGGTAAGAAACACCACACCCAGTCAAAAAAATTAGTTTTAAAAATTTCTGAAATTTATAAAATAATTTATGTGAAAATAAATAACATGAGTGTCTATCCTTACCTCCAAGGCTTCATAAAAGTCCTAAGAGCAGATTCTCAGTTGGCCTAAGCCCTCTGAGGCATATTTTATTCCAGGTAAAAATACATTCCTTGAGAACTCTGACCAGGTAAAATCTACCTAGCCACCCAATCACATAAATTATCTTTCTCTAATGAAAGCTCCTCCTTCTAGGTTGTTTTGGGTTTTTTTGTTTGGTTGTCTTTTGTTTTCTTAAGACAGTGTCTTACCCTATCACCCTGGGTAGAGTGCCCTGGCGTCATCATGGTTTACAGCAACCTCAAACTCTTGGGCTCAAGCCATCCTCCTGCCTGAGCTTCCCAAATAGCTGGGACTACAGGTGAGCACCACTATACCCAGCTGATTTTTCTATTTTTAGTAGAGAGGTTGGTCTTTAGTCAGGCTGGTCTTGAACTCCTTAGCTCAAGTGATCCACCCACCTTGGCCTTCCAGTGTGAACCAACATGTCCAGCCTAAAGAAAGTTCCTTATACTCTCAACCACAGCCTCTTCTAATCTGACCTAAATCTACAATAATCCCAGAAGAATCTCTGGAAGAGGCTCTTTAGTCCCCTTCTCTATACCTTTTCTCCTAAGGGCCAATTAGTGTAGCTTCTCCTGTTACTGTTTGAACACTTTATAAACTAAATTCAAACTATCTGAAACTGACAGTCATGAAATTTTAGAACTGGAAAGGTCCTCTGACATCATCTAGGGTTACCCTTCATTTTAAAGGTGAGGAAACTGGCTTGGCACCCCTAGCTCAGTGAGTAGGGCACTGGCCACATACACCGAAACTGGTGGGTTAGAGCCTGGCCCAGGCCTGCTAAACAACAATGACAGCTGCAGACTCAGTGCCTGTAGCTCAGGCACTGTGTTTGGGTGCCAGCCACATACACTGAAGGTGACAGGTTCGAGCCCAGACCAGACCTGCCAAACAGCAATGACAACGACAACCAAAAAATAGCTGGGCATTGTGGCAGGCGCCTGAAGTCCCAGCTACGTGGTAGGCTGAGGCAAAAGAATCGCTTAAGCCCAAGAGTTTGAGATTGCTGTGAGCTGTGATGACACAGCACCCTACCAAGAGCGACATAATGAGACTCTGTCTCAAAAAAATAAATAAAATAAAAATAAAGGTGAGGAAACTATGGTTCAATGAATATGTGACTTGCCCAAGGTTATAGCTGAACAATGAAAGAGTTTGAGATGCAAGTTTCTACATTTCCAAAGCAGTGCTTTAAATGCACAGCTTCTCTCTTTTTTTTGAGATAGGCACAAGGTCTCACTCTGTCATTCAGGCTGGAGGGCAGTGGCATGAACATAGCTCACTGAACTTCAAACTCCTGGATTCAAGTGTTCCTAGTAGCTAGGACTACAAGCATGCACGATCTTGGCTGACTAATTTTTTTTATTTTTTGTAGAGACAAGATTTTGCTATGTTGGCCAGGCTGGTCTTGAACTCAGCCTCAAGTGATCCTCTCACCTCAGCTTTCCATAGTGATAGATTACAGGCATGGCCATAATACCCAGCACATACATTTTATTTCTTTGCACCACTAAAATTACAGCTGCATTTTTCTTTTTCTTTTTTATTTTTGGAGATGGGGTCTCCCTCTGTCACCCCAGGTAGAGTTCAGTGGTGTCACTGTAGCTCACAGCAGCTTCAAACTCCTGGGCTCAAGTGATCCTCCTGCCTCAGCATCCCAAGTGGCTGGGACTACAGGTACTCACCACCATGCCTGGCTAATCCATTTGATTATTAATGAAGACAGAATTAAGGTATGAGTAAGAGTATAAGTAAAGTAAAAGCAAGAAACTGAAGACCCAAGGCTTCCAACCTCTTGTTGGAGCTGGAACTGTATCAGAGTACAACAATGAAAGAGTCAAATTTGTATTGTATAGAATAATGTTAAGTATTTTTATTATAAAAATAGAGGGTGAGAGGAAATTTTTTGAAGATGATAAATATATTTATGACATTGACTATGGTGATGGTGTCAGGGGTATATGCTTACCTCCAAACCTACCAAGTTGTATACATCAAATATGAACACCTTTCTGTATGTCAATCATACCTCAATAAAGTGGTTAACAAAAAGAGTAAAAGCACCATTATTTAGACTGTAGATATTGTTAACAATTTGATCTATTTTATATTTGTACTCCATTATCTTCTAGGAAGGATTTGAGATGACTTGCAAAATGAATACCAAAATAAAACAGAACTACAATAATTCAATTAAATACCTAAGTGGCTATTCTCTAAAAATGAGTTATTAAAGTACGAGTATGAATACAAAGAGAAAGAAGCATGACAGAAAAAAATTCAGCACTATATATATTTATCACCTTAAGAGATGGTACCTTCAAAATTCCTGAAGCCTATTTAGAATAATATTTAAAGGTCAGGAAACATATAATTAGTGATGCTTTTGTACTGACATTGAAAACATACAACAATAACATTCTTAATTTACTGATGTACTATAAAATCTAATGAACTAACAACTAAATATCAGGCCTGATGTATCAAAATAAGGAATAGAAGAGGACAAAAGAATTTCAGGAAAATAAAGGACAATAAAACACTTTCATAAGGGTTGAGCCAAAAATAAAGCTCATATAGTAACTTTTTTAGAGAAAGGTCATGGACCCTGGAGTTCTGAGTAGAAGTGCCTAACAAAGTGAGAATCTCTCACATTTAAGAAGTAGTAACTAATTTCCTTCTAGGCCCTCTTCTGGGAAAGAGTAATTTTAAGGAACAGACATACCAGTTATTCAATACCTCGATTTTTCTCCCAAGTAATGCCATGTAATTCTATACTCTGAAAAGTTTTTACCTGAGCACCACTACAATTGGACTTTCACTTCCAGTTATTACCATTAACCCCTTCCAGATCATTAGTGCTGAAGAGACAATCATTCCAAAGTTGAGGACTTGGTAATAGAGCTGTAAGAACAAAAGAAAAGAAGTAAGATCCACCATTATCTCCACTCAGGAAAGCAAATGAGTGTAGTATCAATTTAAAAGTTTCAAGTAACACTATTAGGGCAGTTAAATTTCTTACATTTTTTTAATGTACCGTAATAATTATTATACTATCAGCAGACTAGAATAGTCCTCCTTCTTTCAAAATAGAGCATGCTCTATTTTGTTTGTTAAAATATCAGTAACATTTATAAATAACATATTGGTTTCATAACCTTTCAAACAAGTTATTTCAGTTAGGTCTCGCAATCATTCAGCTTAAATTTAATCATACCTATGCTATCTACTACTAGCTGACAGTTACATATCTCTGCTCTTGAAATCCTCTAGTACTCAATTTCCTTCCTTTCTTTCTTTTTTTTTTCTCTAAGAAACAGAGTCTTGTTCTGTCATCCAGGCTGGAGTGCAGTGGCACAATCATAGCTCACTGCAACCTCAAACTCCTGGGCTCAAGCAATCCTCCCACTTTGGCCTCCCAAAGGTCTGGAATTAAAGATGTGCACCACTGCACCTGGCCTCTAGTACTTAATTTTCTACAGTAAGTATCCCTTGATAATCATGAGATAGTCGATGACATTTAATTCCTTCACTTTTTAGTTGAGGAACTTAGTCTTAGAGAGAACAGACTTCACCAAAGTCCTATACCTTTAACAGTAACATCATCAAGACTAAAAGGTCAGCCTAACTTACTAAATTTCCACTACTCTATAAATTTTAAAATTCCAGGCTCGGCGCCTATAGCTCAACCGGCTAAGGCGCCAGCCACGTACACCTAAGGTGGCGGGTTCGAATCCCCAGCCCAGACCCGCCAAACAACAATGACAGCTGCAACCAAAAAAAAATAGCCAGGTGTTGTGGCGGGAGCCTGTGGTCCCAGCTACTTGGGAGGCAGAGGCAGGAGACTCGCTTGAGCCCAGGAGTTGGAGATTGCTGTGAGCTATAATGCCATGGCACTCTACCCAGGGGGACAGCTTGAGGCTCTGTCTCAAAAAAAAAAAAAAAAATTTTAAAATTCCATGACTTAAATGAGCAGATACAATACCAGAAAGGCATTTTAAGTAAGGGAAATAATGTGAGCTAACTGTGTTAGGCCACAACTAAAAAATGGATAAAATTAGACAGGATGACTACAAAGACATGTAATTCAAAGAATCAAAAAAGCTGAGGCTAGTTAGCCGGGTGTTGTGGCAGTCACTGTAGTCCCAGCTACTCAGGAGGCTGAGGCAAGAGGATCACTTGAGCCCAAGAGTTTGAGGTTGCTGTGACCTGTGACAGTACAGTACAGCACTCTACTGAGAGTGAGAAAGTAAGACTCTGTCTCAAAAAAGAAAAACGATCATCAAAACCAAAAAAGCTGAGGCTAGAAAGTACTGGGAGATCCGAGGTGTGTGTATTGCTTGAGCTCAGGAGTTCAAGACCAGCCTGAGCAAAAGTGAGACCTTGTCTCTACTAAAAACAGAGAAATTAGCTGGGCATAGCAGTGGGTGCCTATAGTCCCAGCTACTTGGAAGGCTGAGGGAGAAGACTCACCTAAACCCAGGAGTTTGAAGTTGCTGTGAGCTATGATGTCATTGCACTCTAGCCTAGGCAACAGAGAGAGATTTTTTTTTCTAAGAAACAAGAAAAAAAAAAGAAAGAAAGAGAGGGAGAACAAAAGAGAGAGAGAGAGAGAATGGACTGGTAAAAATCTGAGAAAGCATATTAAAGTCCAATTATAGTGAACCTTACATGCAGGACTGAAAATATGGACCTAAAAAAAATCTTCAGAATATACTTTAAAGTGAAAAACCAAGTTTCAAAAATATGTACAAGATAAGCTCATTTTTTTTTCGAGACAGAGTCTCACTATGTTGCTCTTGATAGAGTGCCATGACGTCACAGCTCACAGCAATCTCAAACTCTTGGGCTTAAGTGATTCTCTTGCCTCAGCCTCCCTAGGAGGCTAGGACTACAGGTGCCCGCCACAATGCCTGGCTATTTTTTTCTTTCAGTTGCAGTCATAGTTGTTTCGCAGGCCCAGGCTGGGTTCAAACCCACCAGCTCCAGTGTATATGGCTGGCACCCTAGCCGCTGAGCTACAGGTGCTGAGCCAGTGAGCTCATTTTTGTTATTTAAAAAAAAGATATACAGGCTGGGCACAGTGGCTCACACTGTAAGTCCCAGCACTTTGGAAGACTGAGGCAGGAGGATCATTTGAGCCCAGGAGGAGTTCAAGACCAGCCTGGGCAAGACAGGGAGCCAGTCTCTACTAAACTGAAAATTAGCTGGGCATGTGGCAGATGCCTATAGTCCAAGCTATTCAGAAGGCCAAGGCAGGAGGATCCCTTGAGCTCAAGGGTCTAAGGTTGCTGTGAGCTAAGCTGATGCCATGGCACTCCAGCCTAAGCAACAGATTGAGACTCTGTCTCAAAAAAAAAAAAAAAAGAAAAGAAAAGAAAAGAAAAAATTCAATTCAATGCCATAGGAAAAAAGGTGGGAGACTGTCCTAGATTTAAAAGGACTAAAGAGATATAACAACAAAATGTAATGTTTATACTCATCAGTTTATACTCTGATTGGATCTTGGTTAGTAAGATAAAAAGACATTTTTGAGTCAACCAAGGAAACTCAAAACATGACTGAATATTAAGTAATACTAGAAAATTAAAGTTAATTTTCTTAGGTATGATGATTATATTATTGTCATGTAGACACTGTCCTTATCATTGAAGGTACATGTTAGTAGCAGTTAGCTAGTAGTTGAAGTCAGGGGTTAACTATCATATCTGCAACTCAATTTCAAAAGATTCTGCAAAAAAAATTTATATACGTGACACACACATAAATATACAAAGAACAAAGGCAAAATGTTAACAACTATTGAATCTGAGTGCTAGCTTATAGATGCCCACAATACTATTCTTTTTTTATAGAGACAGTCTCAGTCTGTCACCCGAACTAGAGTGTCATGGTGTCATCATAGCTCACAACAATCTCAGAGTCTTGAACTCAAGCCATCCTCTTGCCTGAGCTGAAGGAATCCCACCTCAGCCTCCCAAACTGCTAGGATTATAGGCATGAGCCACCACGGCCTGCAACTCATACTATTCTTTTAATTTTTCTTGAAAATTAAAAAAGAAAGTATAGTAAAAATAGAAGAAAATAATCTATGTTAGTGCTTTTATTTGGACATAACAGTAGGCAACAAAAGAAAATAAGAACATTTGAAGAGACACTTGGAAGGAATAACGAACATGGGTTAGTTCTATTTGTTTATCCATATTTTCTACTTTTTTTCAATCAATTTTTATTTCTATCAAAATATTATATACCAATATATACAAGAATGAATAATAAAAAAAATCAACAGGCTCAGCACCTGTAGCACAATGGTTACGGCCCAGCCACATACACAGAGGGTGGCAGGTTCAAATCCAGCCCGGGTCAGCTAGAACAGCAATGGCAACTGCAACAAAAAATAGCCGGTTGTTGTGGCAGGTACCTGTAGTCCCAGCTATCAGGGAAGCTGAGGCAAGAGAATCGCTTAAACCCAAGAGTTTGAGGGTGCTGTGAGCTGTGACGCCACAGCACTCTACCGAGGGCAACATAGTGAAACTCTGCCTCAACAAACCCAAAAAAGCAATACCCTAGCCATGGCAGGCCCCCTACAACAACCACTTTCATCTCTTTTAGCTATTTCTTTTGCGATTTACCCCCATCTTCTAAAAATTGTTTTTATTCTTTCATGATAAAATAGGTAATTAATAAAAGATGTGCAAGAATTATGATGAAGTTAGTTCTCTTATACCATTTTCTATGTTTATTCCCTAGAATTAACCTGTTTTTCCCATATACTTTTTAAAAAAGTTTCAAGTTTCATATTATTATAAATACATAGTCTTGTCTATCTCTGAAAGGATACACAAGAACCTGGGGACAGTGGCTGCTTCTAGGGAGAAGGATCAGGAGTCAAGGTGGAAGGAAAATACTTTAGAATATGAAGTTTTTGAAGTTTTTACTAGATGAAAATATCACCTATTCAAAAGCAAACTGTTTAGGTTCATTTTCTAAATTAAATCCATGCTGATGACCAGAATACTATTTTTCTGGTATTCTGATGAAGCAAGATGTACTCTATCAATGTAATTAATATTATCCACAAAGGAAAAAGAAAATCAGAACATCTGAAGAGACACTTGGAAGGAATAACATAAGCATATGGGTAATGTGAAACCTAGGCCAACACTCTCATTTACAAGTGAGGAAACTGAGGCACAGAGAAACTAAGTGATGCTCACGGATGCACATCCTCTGGCAAGAAGACCTTGAACTCTGGTCTCCTAAATTCCACCTTTCTAAGATGGTGACTTTTTAGAAGACAAAAATGGTCTTTTTATTCAAAAGACTGAATTCAAATTCAGGAAGTACAATGGGAGACAACAGAAGTAGGAAAAACAGTACCTAAGAAGTAACCATAGTCACCAGAGAAAAAGACTCTATTTTCCAAACTTTCCATACTAAAAATACCACCTGCAGTACTGGTTAGGACAACAGATTCTGGGCCCCAGTCCAGGGCCTCTGAGGAAGGAGTTGTGAGATTCCATATAAACCACAACATACAGTTCCACAATCTGTTCCTCAAAACACTTAGGGTCGTAGGTGTTCCACAATTCAGAATGGGTCAGATGTAGAAAAGGTCATACCTGCACATACCATATGTTACACCTCCTAGCAGGGCTTATGGCAATATTCTATATTCAAACCCAGTAAGATTTCTGGGGCTAAACATAGAAATTCACACTGAAGTAAATAAAAACTAAAAATAACCATCTGTTAATCAGTTCAAATCTGATTCATTGAGAAAAAATTCCATTTTCAGAAGAGGTCAGAGGTTGAACTATCAGAACAGTAACCTAGATATCTTCTAGGGTGGCGCCTGTGGTTCAGTGGGTAGGGCGCCAGTCCCATAATACAGAGGGTAGCCGGTTTGAACCCAGCGCCGGCCAAACTGCAACAAAAAATAGGCAGACGTTGTGGCGGGCGCCTGGAGTCCCAGCTACTCGGGAGGCTGAAGCAAGAGAATCGCCTAAGCCCAGGAGTTGGAGGTTGCTGTGAGCTGTGGTGCCACAGCACTCTACTGAGGGCAAAAAAGTAAGATGCTGTCTCCTTAAAAAAAAAAAAAAAAAGTATATTATAAAATGACTGCTCTTTAAAAGGACAGTGCCAGGCACTCCCAGCAACTTGAGACTGCTGCCCTTTACTATAGAAATGTATCTAAGGATAAATGTCATCCTTCTCATTTTTATCAGAGAAAGGTGTTTTTTGAGAGAGTCTCAAGCTGTCGCCCTGGATAAAGTGCTATGGAGTTGCAGCTCACAGCAATCTCCAACTCTTGGATGTAAGCAATTCTCTTGCCTCAGCCTCCCAAGTAGCTGGGACCAGCTGTCGTTGTTTTAGCTGACCTGGGCTGGGTATGAACCTGCCACCCTCTGGTACATGTGGCCAGTGCCATAACCACTGTGCTACAGGCGCTGAGCCATAGAGAAAGATTTTAAAAATCCGTCATGGCTCTGGGTGTCTGGCTAGCCCTACCCAGGAGGCTGCCCATGACTTGCTTAGGTGCAGGGAATGGAAAGCCAGAAGGGATAAGAGGAGTTTAGTTTGTTATTGGGGCTGTTCCCAAAGAGCTGGTCAATGAATGGTCATTGAAGATAAGAAAGGAAGTGAGAGTTGTTGACAGGCAAATAAGAGATATTCAAAAGAGAAGAAAAAGTAAAATGATCTGTGAAAGATGTTGCCAAGAAGGGCAAGAAGGATATCTGTGTAGTTTTGGCCAAGGAGACGACCAGGTCAAGGAAGGCTGTGAGCAAGCTCCATGTATCCAAAGTGCACATGAACTTGGTGCTTATGGGTATGAAGAATCAGCTCCCCGCAGAAAAGCACAGGAGTGATGGAGGCTATGCCAACCAAGTCTTGTGAAGATCCCAGAAACCCAGGCTACCATGTGGGAGCTATCCAAAAAGATGAAGGCTGGGATCAAAGAGGAGATAGATGTTGGAGGATAGTTTTGAAAGCAAGGATGATCAGGAAGAAATGGAGGAAGCAGCAGAAATGGAAATTGACAAAATTCTGTTTGAAATGACAGCAGGGGCATTGGGCAAGGCACCCAGTAAAGTGAATGACACCCTTCCAGAGCCTGAACTTTTAGAAGCAATGGTGCCTCACAGGATGAGGAGGAAGAAGAGGCTCAAGAGGCCATGCAGTCCCAGCCGTCCGCACTCCACAAGTAGGGGGCCAGCTGGGCTCTCAGGCTTTCCTCATGGCTCACATGCTAGGTGTGGCACAGTCCACTGATGAGCCACCATCTTACGTACCTCTTGGACTACACCTCTATCATGAGGCATAGCATTTTGGAGGTTCTCTACTAGTATCTTTTCACTCTCTGCAGAGGTTTTGAGATCTCAAAAGGATTCTTCCTAGGAAGGTGATGTAATTAAATGTATCATTTTCAGGAACATAAACAGAAGTATCTAATTGGGGAGAGGGTAAAGAAATCCATCCTTTCATGAAGCACTTCTAGAGAGGCAATTGCCTGAATGTTGAGGACTTTACATTTTTTTGGTCTGTAAAACACTACATAAACAGATTCTAATAAATTTCTGCTTTAACACTTGGGAACATTAAAAAAAAAAAAAGTTGGCTCAGCACCTGTAGCTCAAGTGGCTAAGGCGCCAGCCACATACACCTAAGGTGGTGGGTTCAAATCCAGCCCGGGCCTGCCAAATAACAATGACAGCTGCGACCAAAAAAAAAAAAAAAATAGCCGGCACTGTAGCAGGCGCCTGTGGTCTTAGCTACTTGGGAGACTGAGGCAGGAGACTCGCTGGACCCCAGAAGTTGGAGGTTGCTATGAGCTGTGATGCCATAGTACTCTACCCAGGGGGACAGCTTGAGGCTTTGTCTCAAAAAAAAAAAAGTTTAGGCAGTTATCATAGCTCAGTTGGTAGGACACCAGCCACATACACTGAGGCTGGCAGGTTTGAACCCAGCCCAGGTCAGTTAAAACAACAATTACAACTGCAACAACAAAAAAAAATAGACGAGCATCATGGTAGGTGCCTGTAGTCCTAGCTACTTGGGAGGCTAAGGCCAAGAAAATCGCTTAAGCCCAAGAGTTGGAGATTGCTGTGAGCCGTGACACCACAGCACTCTACCCAGGGCGACAGCTTGAGACTCTGCCTCAAAAAAAAAAAGTTCATCACTGTGTATAACTGGCATATTTCTTAAAAGATGCCTATTTGTATACCACTAAGTCTAGACAGAAGCACACATGTGCTAAAACAAACATTCCATCTGAGCATATGTTTGAAAAGTGTCATCCACTTCCCCTTGTCTTCTGACCCCTCTTTTTCCTTCCAAGAAGCTTTACTCAAACATCAAACATATTGCCTCCCTGGACCCTGCTTTTATTACCACTACATCTGAATGCTTAGAATGCATGTTATCAAAAATTGTCTTTCTAGTACTGGTAGAAATAAGGCAGCAGCTACCTAACCTTTTTATACCATTTGGCATAGACATCTTAACATATATACAGTTACAACCACAGAATTGAATACTTTTTTCTAAGAAGTAATGAGAATAATATATTCCTCAATACTCAAGGTGAAACTAGAAAAGAATGCTATTAAAACTAAATCAAAACTATAAATATATAGTATTTGTCAGTAAGTATGGAATAGAGATTTATGTGTACCATTTTTTTTCTTCATTTTTAGTAAATAATGTGTGGAACCTCCCCCCTCAAAGTCCTGTGACTAGAATAATCCACTCTAATATATAACAAGAAATTAAGTAAAACCTAGGACACATGCCTGGGGCAATGGAGTGAGACTCTATCTCTACAAAAAAAATTTTTTAATTACCTGGCCCTGGTTGGGCACAGTAGCTAACACCTGTAATCCTAGCACTTGGGGAGGCCAAGGCAGGTGAATTACCTGAGCTCACAGGTTGGAGACCAGCCTGATCAAGAGTGAGACCTCTTCTCTAAAAACAGCCAGGCGTTGTGGTGGGCGCCTGTATCCCAGCTACTTAGGAGGCTGAGGCAAGAGGATCACTTGAGCCCACCAGTTCAAGGTTAAAGTGAGCTATGACTACAACACTACACTGCAGCCTGAGCAACAGGGCAAAACTGTCTCTAATTAAGAAAGATAAACGCAGAACAGATAATTCAGCAAAATAAACATTGATGTTAATTTAATTTAATTTAATTTTTTCTTTCAGAGACAAGAGTCTCACTTTATCGCCCTTGGTAGAGTGCAGTGGCATCACAGCTCACAGTAACCTCCAACTCCTGGGCTTACGTGATTCTCTTGCCTCAGCCTTCCAAGTAGCTGGGATTACAGGCACCCACCATAATGCCCCACTATTTTTTTGTTGCAGTTTGGCCGGGGCCAGGTTCAAACCTGCCACCCTCGGTATATGGGGCTGGCACCCTACCCCACTGAGCCACAGGTGCCATCCCTTGATCATAATTTTAAACACACTCAAATTTACACACTAGAAGCTATGTCCTATGTATTTACCTATTACAGTTATCAGACACACCATTATATTTCCTATTCTTGGCAGAGATAGATGAAGTTCAACACACAGAATATGTTCACAGAAATTAGACTTCCAACAATCTTAAGTAGTAGGAGTAGTGACCATGGAAGCAAAAATGTGCCTTGGGCCTTCAAAAATTGCAATTGGCCTACATCTTAAATTCCATTTATGTTAAAACCTCAAACCAAGAAAACTCTTTAATCCAAAATCACAATTTCCCTGCTTTCTAACTCATAGAAGGATGAGCAATTAGAAGCTACGGTATTTTGGCTTAGCACCCATAACACAGTGGTTATGGTGCCGGCCACATACACCTGAGGGTGGTGGGTTCAAACCCGGTCCAGGCCAGCTAAACAACTGCAACAAAAAAATAGCCGGGTATTGTGACGGGCACCTGTAGTCCCAGCTACTTGGGAAACTAAAGCAAGAGAATCACTTAAGCCCAGAGTTTGAGGTTGCTGTGAGCTATGATACCACAGCACTCTATCCAGGGCAACATGGGGAGACTCTGTCTCAAAAAAATAAAAAAAAGCTTACAGTATTCCATATACACTGACAGCAGTTAGAGGTAAAACTTTGGCACTGGGGAAATCAAAACGTGTTCACAAAACACAGTTATTATAGTCACTGAAGTTACCATAAGTGTTAGAGTGGCTCTTATATGATAATTTTAGAAATCCTTAATAGTTTAAATAGGTATTATGTTAATAACATTAAAATAAATTTCACTTGAAAAATCTGTTAAATCTTTTAAAAATCTGACAAATGAAAACATATCTAACATATACAACAACTTCTCTCTTGGTAGCCCAAACTGATGAATATAGGATAAGCATCTCAAATCTGAATGCTCCAAATTCTAAATTTTTTGAATGCTGACATGATTCTAAAAGGAAATGCTCACCAGAACATTTTGAATTTCAGATTTTTAGATTTGGGATATTCAACTGGTTTAATACAAATACAAGTAATCCAAAATCTGAAAAGAATCCAAAATACTTCTGGTTCCAAGCATTTCAAATAAGGGATATTCAACCTACAAATGAAATGCAGTATTTTCATATAATGGAATACTACTCAGGAACAGAAAGAAATGAACTATTGACACATACGACATAGATGAATCTCAAAAATATGCTGTTCTAGCCAGGTTGGATTAACAGAAACCAAATTTACTTTCCTGCCTAAAATAAATAAAACACTGGACAAAATATAGGAAACAAGAGTTTTTAGACATTGGGCATATGAAAGCTCACGACTGTAATTACTTAGAAAGGAGAAACAAAGTGAGATCTATGACTATCCCAACTTACAGATCAGAGTTTCCAGATCACAGGGCAAGGGGGAAATACAAACAGAGCCTAGCAGTCTCTTGATTTGAGGATAAGAATTGGGGAGTTTAGAGAACCAAAAGCAATAATCAATGCATGTAAATGAGGGAACTAGTGAGGATGGAAAAAGAGCCATCTAAAATGGCATGGGAATAGTTTGTTTCCATCAGCCAGAGGGCAAATCTTCATAACACATAGGGCTTTGGACAGAGTATTCAGAAAGGCATTATTTGCTTGTGGTACAAAATTAGTCCTAGAATAAAGTCTGGCCTGGGATCCACCTAACAAGGCCTCAAAAGAGCTTGAAACATCCAAGTAACTTGCTTGTATTCCAAAATAAAGCTCAAGACTATTTTTGCAAATACAAAAATACCCACCATCCAAAAAGGTAAAATTCAGATTCTGGTAATCAATAAAATACTACCATACATAGTCTGGAAGCTGAAGTGAGAGGACTGCTTGAGGCCAGGAGTTCAAGACCAGTCTGGGAAATAGAGTGAGATCCCATTTCTAAATAATTTTTTTTTTTTTTTGAGACAGAGTCTCACTTGGTCACCTTTGGTAGAGCGTTGTGGCATCTCGTTTTAGGCTAGGAATTCAAGACTGCCCTGGGCAACATGGCAAGCCCTCATCTCTACAAAAAATTTAAAAGTTAGCCTGGTGTGATGGGACATGCTTATAGTAACAGCTACTTGGGAGGCTGAGGCAGGAGGATCACTTGCACCCTGGGGTTTGAGGTTACAGAGCTATAATCACACCACTGCACTTCTAGGCTGAGTGACAAAGGGATACACTGTCTCTAACTAAATAAATAAATGGCAAATTCTTGAGAACCTAACAAGCCTAAATGTTTATGCAACAACTTAAAAATACAGAAAGTAAAAACTGATAAAACTGTAAGGAGAAATACACAAATCCACACTTACAGTCAGAAATTTCAAAACCCCTCCTTCAAAAATTGATATAGAAAGAAGACAAAAAAAAATCAATAAGAAACAAAAGGGGAGTTTCAGGTTGCTGTGAGCTGTGATGCCACAGCACTCTATCGAGGGCAATATAGTGAGACTGTCTCAAAAATAAAAACCTAAAAAATGTAAAGTATCAGGGAACAACAATAAGAAAATACCTTCAATTCTTACTATGGTACTATATACTGGCTTTTGCTCATATTCTGGATTTTGCTCAGTTACATGGGATAGAGAATGATTTCTGGATATTCAAGAAGAACATACCCAAGGATGTTAAGTACAGTTTATAACAAATTTTTACTTGTGACTTCCTTATGTAATGGAGACTGATGTTAGTACTTCTCCATTGAAACTTGGGATTGCTATTAATGAATATTGACACTCTGTCAGTAATAAAGATTTTCCTGATCAGGGCGGCACCTGTGGCTCAAAGGAGTAGGGCGCCAGCCCCATATACTGGAGGTGGCGGGTTCAAACCCAGCCCCAGCCAAAAACTGCAAAAAAAATATTTTCCTGATCATAAACAAGACTAGATTAGTTTTCTGTAATCAAAAAAAGTTGACTTGGCACCTGTAGCTCAGCGGCTAGGGCACCAGCCACATACACCAGAGCCGGCAGGTTTGAACCCTGCCTGGGCCTGCCAAACAACAACAACTATAACCAAAAAATAGCCAGGCATTGTGGCAGGTGCCTGTAGTCCCAGCTACTAGAGAGGCTGAGGCAAGAGAGTGGCTTAAACCCAAGAGTTGGAGGTTGCTGTGAGCTGTGAGTTGTGACGCTATGGCACTCTACCCAGAGTAAGACTCTGTTTCAAAAAAAGGAAAAAAAAATGGCTCGGTGCCTGTGGCTCAAGTGGCTAAGGCACCAGCCACATACACGTAAGGTGGCGGGTTCAAATCCAGCCCCAGCCTGCCAAAACAACAATGATGGCTGCAACCAAAAAATAGCCAGGCGTTGTGGCAGGCACCTGTGGTCCCAGCTACTTGGGAGGCTGAGGCAGGACACTCGCTGGAGCCCAGGACTTGGAGGTTGCTGTGAGCTGTGATGCCATAGCACTCTACCCAGGGGGATAGCTTGAGGCTCTGTCTCAAAAAAAAAAAAGTGGGTTTATCTCCTGTGTTCCTCCAATTTGTTGTACTTTATTCATATTAGGTCCACGTCTAAGAAGAATCTCCTAGAGGCCAATTGCCTGCAATCCTAGCACTCTGAGAGCCTAAGGTGGGAGGACGACCTGAGGCCAGGAGTTCCAGATCAACCTGAGCAAGAAAGTGAGACTCCATCTCTACAGGGGAAAAAAAATTAGCTGGGCATGGTGACATAAGCTTATAGTCCCAGAAGCCCAAGGCAAGTGGATCATTTGAGCCCAGGAGTTTAAAGGACACAGTGAGCTATGATGACACCATTGCACTCCAGTTTGGGCAACAGGAGACCCTGTCTTTAAAAAAAAAAAAAAAAAATATATATATATATATATATATATATATATATATATATATATATCTGTCTCTCTCCAGAAATCCAGAAACAAATCAGATATCATTGCAATAGCCATTAAGAGTTGAGCAATCCTAAGAGATAGGCTGATATAAAAAGAATGAAGGGCTGGGCTGGGCCTAATGGCTGTAATTTTAGCACTTTGGGAAGCTTTGCTTAAGACTGGGAGACCCTAGGCAACACAAACAGAGGTGGAGGCACAAGTGCCTTAACAGAAAAAAAAAAAAAAACCATATATATATATATATATATGTGTGTGTGTGTGTGTGTGTGTATATATATATGTATATATGTATATACATATATATATATGGGTCAGGCGTGCTGGCTCACACCTATAATCCCAACACTCTGGAAGGCCAAGTTAGATGGATCACCTGAACTCACAAGTTCAAGACTAGCCAGAGCCAGAGCAAGACCCCATTTCTAAAAATAGCCTAGTGTTGTGGTAGGCACCCATAGTCCCAGCTACTCTGGAGGCTGAGGCAAGGGGATCACCTGAGCCCAAGAGTTTGAGGTTGCTATGAACTAATGACACCATGGCACTCTACCAAGGAAGACAAAATGAGACTCCACCTTAAAAAAATAAAAAATAAAAAAAAAGGCAGGACAAAAAGTAATTAAAACCCAAAGAAATGCAAAATATAAGTAGTCTGGGATGAGCTAAACACACTTTTGAGAGTCAGATGAGTCCCACCAGGGTTCAGACGTGGATGTGAGGCATGGAATGAAATCTGGGACAGTCACATCCTAGTCAATATCCCCTGGTCATTAAGAAATCTCAGCAAGCAAAGGAGACAATTCTAAAAATTACACATGAGGGTAACATAATAATAATGTGGCATGACATTTTATTAGTGAGTAAACATCTTTTAGCCCCAGAAAGATTTATAATTTAAAATAGAAATGTTTAAAAGAAATTATGCATATTGTTAGTATTTTTATGTTAAGAACTCTGCATATTTGATATTTTAACTATGTTTAAAATTCAAGAGAATTTGGTCTATTAAAGTAATAAAGTCAACCTTATAATCATAAATCCAGTTTAAAATGTGTTATCAATTATTTTAGATTTGTGAATTACATCAGAAAGTTTATTATTTATACACAGTATTTAAGGTTTTGTATTTTGGGGGGGTTTGGTCACCTTGGGAAGAATGTGATGGTGTATACAGCAACCTCAAACTGCTGGGTTCCAACAATCCTCAGCCTCAGCCTCCCAAGTAGCTGGGACTATACGAATCCACCACAATACCTGGCTAGTTTTTCTATTTACCTGGCTAGTTTTCCTATTTTGAGTAGTGATGGGGAATCGCCCTTCCTCAGGCTTGGTCTCCTGAGCTCAAGCAACTCACCCACCTAAGCCTACTAGAGGGCTAGGATTATAGACATGAGCCACCGCGCCCAGCATTTTAAGCGAGTTTAGGAAGTCTTAGATTTATAAAAATTATAAGTATTCCATGATGTCTGTTGAGTAAAGTGCTTAAAAAGTAATTTTTTAAAATTTATACATGTAATGTTTTTAAGATGTTTAAGTTTATAAATTAAGCCAAATATTCAAAGTCCCTTAAAAGTGATTGTTAAAATTTACTACTTTAAAAAAGGATAAGCTTTGTAAACAAATCCTAAAAGCTTAAGAACTTGGTTTTCAAATTTTAGCTTTTATAAATTGAATATAATTTTTAAAACTAAAGATAACTCTACATAGGATTTTCTTTTCTCTGCACAAAAGCCACCTCATGTGCATCAAAAAAATTCTCATTAACTAATGGTATCCTGGAGCCAACTTGCTAAATTTTAAAGACTTTTACAAGGTGATTTTTTTTTAATTGAGACAGAGTCTCACTATGTCACCCTCTGTAGAGTGGTATGCTGTCATAACTCATAGCAATCTCAAACCCTTGGGCTTAAGAGATTCTTTTGCCTCAGCCTCCCAAGTTGCTGGGACTACAGGCACCCACCACAACGCCCAGCTATTTTGTTTTTTTAAGGGGGGACCAGAGGGGTCTCGCTCTTGCTCAAGTTGGTCTCAAACTCATGAGCTCAGTCAATCCACCAACCTCGGCCTCCCAAATGCTGGGATTACAGACCTGAGCCACCGTGCCGAGTCTACAAAGTGATAAACACAGTGCTTTAAGCCAGGAGCAGTGACTCCAACCTGTAATCCCAGAACTCTGGGAGGCCAAGACAGGGGGACTGCTTGAGCTCAGGAGTTTAATACTAAACCGAACAAGAGCAAGACCCCATCTCTTCCAAAAAATAAATAAAATTAAAATAAATAAAAATAAAATGGAAAAAAATGTCTCAGCACCCATAGCGTAATGGTTAGAGCACCTACCATATGCACTGAGGCTGGCAGTTTCCAGTCTGGCCAGGGACAGCTAAACAACATGACAACTGCAACAAGAAAATAGCTGGGCGTTGTGGTGGGCGCCTGTAGTCCCAGCTACTTGGAAGGCTGAGGCAAGAGAATCACTTAAGCCAGTGGCTCTCAACCTTCCTAATGCCACAACCCTGTGGGTCACAACAGTAGAATGCTGTTGGCATCACAGCTTAAAGCTCTCTCTCAAAAAAAAAAAAAGAAAACCCCCCAAAACAAACAACAACAACAACAAAACAAACAAAAAAAAACCCCCACAGTTCTATTAAAAATTAGTACAATAAGGCCAGGTTGGGGCGGTTTGTCCCTGTAATCCCACCACTTTAGGACCCCCAAGCAAAGCACCCTCTTGAGGCCAGGAGTTTAAGACCAGCTGAAGCAATATAGCAATACCCGATTACTACAAAAAAACAGAAAAATTAGGTGGTGCCTGTGGCTCAGTGAGTAGGGCACAGGCCCCATATACCGATGGTGACAGGTTTGAACCCAGCCCCGGCAAAACTGCCATAAAAAAATAGCAGAGTATTGTGGTGGAAGCCTATAATCCCGGCTACTCAGGAGGCTGAGGCAAGAGAATCACCTAAGCGTAAGAGCAGGACATTGCTGTGAGCTGTGAGGCCACAGCACTCTACTGAGGGTGACAAAGTGAGACTGTCTCAAAAGAAAAAAAAAAAAGGCAATGAATTCATCAGTTCCTAATTATTTTACTACTATATATATTATTACCATTATGTTCTTTCTTCTTTCTTTCTTTTTTTAGAGATGGCCTCATTTTGTTGCCCTGGGTAGAGTGCCATAACATCACAGCTCACAGCAACCTCCAAATCCTGGACTTAGGCAATTCTCTTGCCTCAGCCTCCTGAGTAGCTGGGACTACAGGCGCCCGCCACAATGCCCAGCTATTTTTTGTTGCAGTATGGCTGGGGCAGAGTTTGAACCTGCCACCCTCAGTATATAGGGCCAGCGCCCTACCCAATGAACTACAGGCACTGCCCTATCATTATGTTCTTATGGTCATTTTTTCTATTTTAGCTGTAAGGTGGAAATTATAGTCATGTGTTACTGTACATCTCTTCCCAATTCTGCAATCAGTATTGTTGGCCACAGGGAATCAGTCATTCTGGAAGCATTTACACCACAGAAATAGTCACACTCTACAAATCAGGACTTCATGGACTATGAAAAGCCTGGCCAAAATCCAGAACACTAACAACACTAAACGCTGGCAAGGCTGTGCAATAGGAACTCTTACTCATAGCTGGTGGGAATGCAAAACAATATAGCCATTTTGAAATAGAAGACAGTCTGGAAGTTTCCTACAAAACTAAATACATGCCAGCAATCACACTTCCAGATATTTACCAATAGAAACTGAAAACCTTTGTCCACACAAAAACCTGAACATGGGTATTTACAGCAGCTTTATTCATAATTGCCAAACCTTGAAAACAACCAAGATGTCCTTCAGTAGGTGCATGGGTAAACTTTGGTACACCCAGAAAAAGAAATTATTCACAGCTAAAACAAAATGAGCTATCAAGCCACAAAAAGACATGGAAGAACCTTAAATGAATATACTCCATGATTCCAACTATGTAACATTCTAGAAAATAAAAACTATGAGGACTGTAAATACATCACTGGTTGCTAGGGAGTCAAGAAGTAATGAGAGGCAAAGTACAGAGGATTTTTAGGGCAATAAAAATACTCTGTATATACTATAATTGTAATACATGTCATTATACATTTGTCCAAGTTCACAGAATATACAACAGCAAGAATAAATTTTTACACAATTATGATGTGTTTCAACGAAGGCTCATAGTTGTGACAAATGTACCACTCTAATGGGGAATGCTGATAATTGGAGAGGCTATGCTTGTGTGGGGGCAGGAAATAAATGGGAAATCTCTGTACCTTACTTTCAGTTTTGATATAGAGCCTAAAACTGCTCAAAAAAAAACTAAATACAGAAAAAATCCATTAAAACTTAAAATGATTAAAAAATCCATTAAACTTAAAACGTAATCTATGATTCCGTTTCTGTAAAATGCAAATCTCTATATACTGACATAAAACAAATTAGCAGTTGCCTGGGGCTAGAGGAGGGATAAACTACAAAGGAGCACAAGAGATCTTGTGGCTAACAGATATGTTCTGTATTTTGATTATGAGGGGTGTACATAACTGTAACAACTTATTAAATAGTACAAGACAGATGGAATTTTTTTGCTAAAGTATTCCTCTCTTGACCCGGTTTTTAAAAAAATTAAAACTCAAACAGGCATTACATGATGAGTCATACCTATAATCCCTGCAATCTGGGAGGCTGAGACAGGAGGACCACTTGAGGCCAGGAGTTTGAGAACAGCCTGGGCAACACAGACCCCAACTCTATAAAAAATAAAAAAAATTAGCCACGTACGGTGACATATACCTGTAGTCCTAGCTATTCAAGAGACTAAGACAAGAGGATCACTTCAACCCAGGAGTTCAAGCTGACAGTAAAGCCACAGTACCCCAGCCTAGGCAACAGAGAGAGGCTCTCTTAAAAAAACAAAAATTAAGACAAAGTAATCAGACATATGGTATATAATATGTACTTAGGCATAAATAGAGAAGGTATGCAAGTGACAGCCTTTTTTTTGGTAATAGACAGTGTCACTTTGTCACCCTCAGTAGAGTGCTGTGGCGTCATAACTCACAGCATCCTCAAACTCTTGGGCTCAAACAGTTCTCTTGCCTTAGCCTCCCTAGTAGCTGGGACTACAGGCATCCACCACAAAATCTGGCTTTTCTTTTTTGTGTGTGTGGTTTAGCAGGCCCCAGGCTAAGTTCAAACCCACCAGCCCCAGGAACATGTGGCTGGCACCCTAACCACTGAGCTATGGGCCCCCAGGCAGATAGCAGTTTTTAGAGGAATAAAACAAAACTGCAACAAAAAAATACTCAGGCATTGTGGCAGGCACCTGTAGTCCCAGCTACTGGGGAGGCTGAGGCAAGAGAATCGCCTAAGCCCAGGAGTTAGAGGTTGCTATGAGCTGTGTGATGCCACGGCACTCTATGAAGGGAGATAAAATGAGACTGTCTCTAAAAAAAAAAAAAAAGGCTCAGGCTATGAAAAAGCTACCTTGCTGGCTCCGCACCTATGGCTCAAGCAGCTAAGGCACTAGCCACATACTCCTGAGCTGGTGGGTTCGAATCCAGCCCTGCCCGCCAAACAATGATGACTACAACCAAAAAATAGCTGGGCGTTGTGGCAGGCGTCTGTAGTCACAGCTACTTGGGAGACCTGGCAGGAGAATCGCTTGAGCCCAGGAGTTGGAGATTACTATCATCTGTGATGTCATGGCACTCTACCCAGGGAGACAGCTTGAGACTCTGTCTCATTAAGGAAAAAAAAAAAGCCTATTTTTTGGCTCAGCGCCTGTAGCTCCAGTGGCTAAGGTGCCAGCCACATACACCAGAGCTGGAGGGTTTGAATCCAGCCTGGGTCCACCAAACAACAATGACAACTACAAACAAAAAATAGGTAGGCATTGTGGTGGGCACCTGTAGTCCTGGCTACTTGGGAGGCTGAGGCAAGAGAATCCCTTAAGCCCAGGAATTGGAGGTTGCTGTGAGCTGTGATGCCATAGCACTCTACCCAGGGTGACAGCTTAAGGCTCTGTCTTAAAAAAAAAAAAAAGCCTAGTTTTCCTCTTTCATTTGATTAGCTCTCAATATCTACAGACAGTGTCAATTCTTTTCCCCAGATACTGTATACAGGTAAACACCTCATTTCATAACTCTCCTTCACTCCATTCACATGGTATATAATCCCTCCTATCCACTCTAACAATATCTGGGAAGTCGGAGGTGGGGAGGCAGTTGAGGGGGAAAATATTTAACTATATACACTTCCACTAACCGGAATGTCCTGGATGCAATGAATTCTAAACTACAATCATTCCATGTTGGGGAAACAGAAGGGCAGGGCAGCTTCTTCACTCTATCTTTAAGCTTTTGTTCTGCCTATAATTTTGTTAATAGTATTTCACACTGTTCTGTACTAATCAACATTTTTCACAGTCTTTTAAATGCAAACTTTTTGTGGGCAGTTAATGTTCCTCATACATCTCTATAGCCTCACAGCTTATCTAGCTGGTCTGGAAGTGTTTAGTGCATGTTCTTCCTTCCCCTTTTATCTTGAATTGTCAAAATGCTAACCAACCCACAGAGATTATGCTATTAAGGACTTTCAAGGCTTGGTGCCCACAGTGGTTATGGCACTGGCCACATGCACGAAGGCTGACGGGTTCAAACCTGGTCCGGGCCAGCTAAACAACAATGACTAACTGCAACAAAAAAAATAGCCAGGCATTGTGGTGGGTGCCTGTAATCCTGTAGTCCCAGCTACTTTGGAGGCTGAGGCAAGAGAATCACTTAAGCCAAAGAGTTGGAGGTTACTTGAGCTGTGATGCCACAGCATTCTACCAAGGGCAACATAGACTCTGTCTCAAAAAAAAAAAAGACGTTCAAGATCTGGCTTAAATGCCAGTTTCTCCTTAAAGCTGTTCTTAATACCCTGACTAGAACCTCTCACAATTTTGTTACTGCTACTAGAACCTGTCAGGCTTTGGACCTGAGATCAAATCCTTTGATTGCAGGCAAATTAAATTAGATTAGAAATTAATTAGATTAAATTGACTCTAACAACAACAATAACACATCTAATACTGACCATGTGCCAGACATTATTCCAAAAGGATTATATGAATTAAATCATTTAATCTTCACAGCAACCCTTCACATTTGCCAACAATGTGAATGCAATTAATGTCACTGTGTCACTTAATAATGGTTAAAAGAGTGAATTCGTGCTATATACTTTACCCCCATTAAAAATAAATGTAGGCAGGCCGGGTGTGGTGGCTCATGCCTGTAATCCTAGCACTTGGGAGGCTGAAGCAGGTTCCACTGCCTGAGCTCCTGAGTTCCAGACCGCCTGAGCCAGAGTGAGACCTCATCTCTAAAAATAGCAGGGCATTGTGGTAGGCACTGGTAGTCCCAGCTACTTGGGAGGCTGAGGCAAGATAATTGTTTAAGCCCAAGAGTTTGAGGTTGCTATATGCTATTTGAAGTTGACACAGCATTCTACGGAGGGCAAAAAATTGAGACTTTCTCAAAAAAAAAAAAAAAAAAAGAAAGAAAAGAAATATGCTTTAATCAGGAGTAGGCAAAAATAAAAAAAAATTTAAAAAGGTAGGCAAACAGAGAGTTTGAGTAATGTGCTCAAAATCACACAGCTAGTAAGTAGCAGGGCTACTTCAAACTCCAGAAGTCCAGCTTCAGAATCCTTCTTTTTGAGACAGAGTCTCAAGCCCTAGGAAGAGTGCCGTGGTATCGTAGCTCACAGCAACTGCAAACTCTTGGGCTTAAGCAATCCTCTTGCCTCAGTTCTTCTATTTTTAGTAAAGAGGAGGTCTCACTTTTTGCTCAGGCTGGTCTCAAACTCGTGAGCTCAAGCATTCCACCCACCTCTGCCTCCCAGAGTGCTAGATTACAGGTATGAGTCACTGCACCCAGCCCAAGAATCAATTCTTAACTTCTGTACTGTACTGCCTACTCACAAAGTCTCATTTTCTTCATCTATATAATGGGAATGACATAATCTACCTCACAGGCATATTAAGTGCTTCACACAAAGCAACAACTAAAAAATGTTATTGTTTCACCTTAGCCCTTTTCTACACATTTAAGATCCTTGAAGGCTAAAGTGTCTTGCACTTCTCTCACTGTACCTAGCCTAGAGTACAATGAAGAGCAGACCTAAAAAGAAATTTTATTCCAAGAAATGTCTGTGGCACCCAGAAATCCAAACATGGAAGAAAAACACAACACTATACAAGTGAGACATTTTAAGTGTTATTATAGAGACATAAAATAATATTTTGCACATGTTGAAAAGAATGATCAAGTCTAAGGGAACTGGTGTACACGTCTAAGTGTAGGTGACACAGCTAGCCAAGGCCTGAAGGATAGTAGCAGGAAGCTATGTAACCACTTCCCTAAATGACAATTAAAAATAGTACAAAATACAAGTCTAATGAAAAAAAAAAGAAACTTTAATAGTGACATTAAGATAATCATAACAGTAAAATACTGCAAAACAAAAATCCAATGCATGTAAAACTAGGCTCTCTAGACAAATTTGGTGTAGAAAACAAAAAAGAAACCACCTTTTCTTTTCTTTTTTTGTAACAGTATCATTATGTCGCTCTGGGTAAAGTGCTGTGCCGTCACAGCTCACAGCAACCTCAAACTCTTGAGCTCAAACGATCCTCTTGCCTCAGCCTCCAGAGTAGCTGGGACTACAGGCGCCTGCCACAACGCCTGGATATTCTTAGAGACGGGGTCTTCTCTAGCTCAGGCTGGTCTGGAACTCGTAAGCTCAAGCAATCCACCCGCCTCGGTCTCCCAAGTGTTAGCATTACAGGCATGAGCCACAACGCCCTGCCCGAAACCACCTTTTCTAATGACTAATTAATTACAACAGTATTTGCAATCAGCACCATTTGACATACAACTTAGATCAAGGCAGGTTCAATGACCAAATCAAGAGGCCTAAACTTCAAGATCCCTCTGCTACTGATATTGGACAGTAAAACCTAGATTCTGAGGGCTGCCACCTTACTGCTAAGTGTACTCAAGCGCAAGTAGTGTAACTTTCAACTCTGAGGTCGGTTGGTCCAAGTTAAAGTAAATGCAGCTCGCTATGGCCCAGCTGTACTAGAAGGGTTGGTTGCAAGGGACTGAAAGCAGCAAAACGGCCTGTATGGAATCTGCAACCGCCCTCTGAGAGCCCTTAACCTCTTTAGCAAGAGTCGACCCGACTAGAGAATCCAGGAGTCCGCCGACTTACAACGTCTGAAACAAGAAGCAATCTCAACTCTCACCTACAAAGATTCCCTACGGTTTCTATTTACTCTCTTACCTAATTAGGAAGAATCGAACGTGAAACACCAAGTCCCGCTCTGCCCCAGGCAGGCCACGAATTAACTGGGTGTTAAAATAGGGGGCAAAGCGGCCTCCGGCCAGACCCGCTCCAGCCCTCACACCTGGGAAGGCGGTCCACAGGACCACGCAGAAGCGATGTCAAAGGGACAGGGGAGCCAGGTGAAACAGGATAGCTAAGCTCACCTGCCGCTTGTTCATCCGCCGCACATCGTCCAAAAAGTCTAGAGACAGCATGGCGGGGACCGAGAGCAAGACACAGACAGGAGAGGGAGCTCAATGTGAACCAGCGAGCGGAACGACTGGCTCACGGGTCCGGCTCACACTGGACCGGACGCCGCAGTGCGAGCACTTCCGCTTCCGGGTCGAGAGCCGCCGGGCCGTTAGCTCTTGCAGTGTAGAGACTACCAAGGGAACCACAGCCTTTCTAGTCCAGGTTCGGGGCGGCCTCGCTGCAACCGCGCTCTCCTGCTCCAGCCCTCACCGGCTGAAAACCGACTGGCGCCCTACTCCGGCGCTTAGCCGGGCTGGACGAGGCCTTCGAGAGGCGGGCCCGCGAGCACACCTGGCCAATCGCGAGCAGCCTTCCGGTCTGGGCGGACAGAGGCTGTTCCTGAATGGCCCGCGCCTTCCTGCGGCCCGTCCTGGCCTGGGTGTGGCGGTTGATCTGTTGTGTGGCAGTTGACGTGTTGTCTGGCGGTGCGTTCCCCGGTGAAGCTTATCTTTCCCGCGGTGCGGGAAGCTACGATTGAGTTCCTTAGGTCAGTGTTTTCCGCCTAAGAGGGTAGATTATGTGATAGACTTTTGAAGCATGGGATGAAGGTCCCAAGAGTTTACATTCCAGTTGGAGCGAAAAGATGCAGCAATACGATGAGACCACCAGTCTCTTACTCCCTGGCTGTAACTTTGCTTACAGGATTTGGCTTTGGCTCCTTGAGCTCTACCTCTTGGTTTTCTTTCTTTTTTAATATAGACGGGGGTGGGGGCGGCGCCGCGGGAGGGAGGTGTCTCTCTGTTACTCAGGCTGGTCTCAAACTCCTGAGCTCAAGCGAGCCACCGCCTCGACAATGCCCAGCCAACCTCCTAGTTTTATTGACTCGGGCACCTTGATGTGACACTCTTTTTCAGTATCTTCTGTTTCCTCTCAGTGTACAGTATAAATATCCTTTGTTTGGCTGGCTGAAGCGCCACATACCCACTTCAGCCAACAAGGACTAAAGCAGGATCTTTTGCTATTACTTCTTTTTTAATTTATATTCTTTATTCTTTCTTTTTTTAATGTATTCCTGTTTTTATTAGACAGAGTCTCACTCTTTGACCTCGGCTAAAGTGCTATGGCATCAGCCAGCTCACAACAACCTCAAACCCCTAGGCTCAAGCAATCCTCCTGTCTCAGCCTCTGCAGTAGCTGGGGCTACAGGTGTGCCACCATGCTTGCTGATTTTTCTATTCTTAGTAGAGGCATGGCTCCCTTACGCTCAGGCTGGTCCTGAACTCATGAGCTCAAGGGATCCTCCTGCCTCTGCTTCCCAGAGTGTTAAAATGACAGGTGTAATATTTCTTTTTTGAAATATTGGTACTAAATACCTGGGCGTGTGGCAGCACCTGTAGTCCCAACTACTAGGGAGGCTGAGACAAGAGAATCACTTGAGCCCAAGAGTTGAAGGTTGCCATGAGATATGACATCACAGCCCTCTAATGAGGGTGACAAAGTGAGACACTACAATTGAAAGAAAATATATTGGTACTGTCTGATTAGACAAAGTTACATGAAGGATATACTGGAACTCTTTTTTTTTTTTTTAGACAGTCTCACTATGTCGCCCTGGGTAGAGTGCTGTGACATCACAGCTCACAACAACCTCAAACTCCTGGGCCGAAGCCATTCTCTTGCCTCAGCCTCCCAAGTAGCAGGGACTACAGGCGCCCATCACAACACTCGGCTATTTTTTTGTTGTTGTTGTTGCAGTTGTCGTTGTTTAGCTGGCTCAGGTTGGGATCAAACCCACCAACTTCTATGTATGTGGCTGGTGCCATAACCACTCAGCTACAGGTGCCAAGCCTACTGGAACTCTTTATACTGTCCTCACAGCTGTCACCCAGACTGCAGTACAGTGGTGTGGTCATAGCTCAGGTCGCTATAACCTCAAACTCCTGGGCTTAAGAGATCCCCTGCCTCAGCCTCCAGAGTAGCTTGGACTACAGGTACCCACCACACCTAGCTAAATATTTTTAATTTTTTTAAATTTCAGAATAATGCTAGGGTAGATATACTTAGGTTACATTGTTATCATTTGTAAGGTTAAGGTGTAGTTGTGTCCCTCACAACTGTGTTGTCTAGGCTGGTCTCAAATGCTTAGCCTCAGGCGATTCTACTACCTCAGCCTCACAAAGTGCTGGAATTAAAGAGCTATCACTCACTCCTTGATGCAGTTCTTTAAATCAAAATTATTTCAAATTAAAAAGCTAAAAGTCATTTTGCAAGATAGCTGTAATTTTAAAAAAGGAAAGTATAATAATACTTTTGAGAGCCTGGGACCAGATGGCTTCACATCAGAATTCTATCAAACCTTTAAAGAGGAACTAGTACCTATATTACTTAACCTTTTCCAAAACATAGAAAAAGAAGACTGCTGCTCCCCATGGCTGGCATCAGCTGCTGAACTCCACTCCACCTTCACACTCCCCTCTACCCCCAGCTGCTCTGGAAAAATTAACTTTCATGAAACTGGTCCCTGATGCCAAAAAGGTTGGGGACCACTGCTTATAACATTTTTAGATTGGTTTCCTTGTATTTGTAGACTTCTGCAATGCTTTTAGCTTTCTGTAACCCTAAAAGTACTTTGACACGTGAACTTGCCTTGGCCTTAGGGCATCTCTGGAAGGTAGGTGGGATGGCCATATTTGTCTGCATTTTATAAGCCAGAAACTTCTGCAGAATGGAGAGTACTTATATTCCTTCAACCAAGGAAAGCTCTAAGGAAGACCGATAGAGGAGCTGTGATTTCAGTTGGAGAATTATTTGAACCAGGCCACAAGTGAACCCTTTGAAAGCATAATCTTTGGTAAAATTACTTCAACTATAAAAGATCAAGAATTTTTTGCCCAACATTCTTATACATGTACATACATTAACCTGGCAGATACATGACAGGAAGGGGACAAAATAAACTTATAGAGCAGCTATGTACATAACTTATGAATTATGCAAGACGATATATTCATCTGTAAGAAACTAGAAAATGTTACTTTAAAATAGCCTCAAAAATCACGTTGTATTAAAACAAGGTAGGCTTTTAAATTTGTAGATACATTTTCTTCTATATAACAATTGAAATCTGTTATTGCTTCTCAAGAAAAAAATGAAAGAGATTTTGCCTTCATTTAGCTAAATTTGATGTACTATTTCTAATTCTGAACTTTTCTTGTGATGATCACAAATAAAGTGTATTTCCAA
>CAUYTI010108587.1:0-18801 GCA_963575145.1 Galago senegalensis | reverse complement strand
CCTGGGCTCAAGCGAGTCTCTTGCCTCCGCCTCCCAAGTAGCTGGGACCACAGGCGCCCGCCACAACGCCCGGCTATTTTTTGGTTGCAGCCGTCATTGTTGTTTGGCGGGTCCGGGCTGGGGATTCGAATCCGCCACCTTGGGTGTACGTGGCTGGCGCCTTAGCCGGTTGAGCTATAGGCGCTGAGCCTGGACCCACACCTTTCACCATTAACTAAGATAGACTCTCCCTGGATTAAAGATTTAAACTGAAGATATGAAACTATAAAAATACTAGAAGAATGTTCAGGGAAAACTCTTGAAGAACTCAGCCTGGGAGAATATTTTGTGAGGAGGACCCCAGGGTAATTAAAACAACACCAATAATACATTACTAGGACCTGATCAAACTAAAAAGCTTCTGCACAGCCAAGAACACAGTAAGTAAGGCAAGCAGATAGCCCTCAGAATGGAAGAAGATATTTGTGGGTTATGTCTCCTACAATGGTTTAATAACCAGAATCCACAGAGAACTCAAATGTATTAGCAAGAAAAGAACAAGTGGTCCCATCTCAGGGTGTGCAAGGGACTTGAAGAGAAACTTCTCTGAGGAAGATAGGAGCATGGCCTAAAGACATATGAAAAAATGCTCATCATCCTTAATCATCAGAGAAGTGCAAATCAAAACTACTTTGAGATATCATGTAACTCCAGTATGATTAGCTGATATCACAAAATCCCAAAACCATAGGTGTTGGCATAGATGTGGAGAAAAGGGAACAGTTCTGCACTGCTGGTGGGAATGCAAACTAATACATTTCTTGTGAAAAGATGTTTGGAGAGCACTTAGGGATCTAAAAATAGACCTGCCATTCAATCCTTCAATTCCTCTACTTGGTATATATCCAAAAGACCAAAAATCACTTTATAACAAAGATATTTGCACCAGAATGTTTATTGCAGCCCAATTCATAATTGCTAAGTCATGGAAGAAGCCCAAGTACCCACTGACTCATGAATGGATTAAGAAATTGTGATATATGTACACTACGGAATATTATGCAGCTTTAAAAAAGATGGAGACTGGGTTGGCACCTGTGGCTCAAAAGAATAGGGTGCCAGCCCCATATGCCAGAGGTGGTTGGTTCAAACCCAGCCCTGGCCAAAAACTGCAAAAAAAAAAAAAAAAAAAAGATGGAGACTTTACCTCTTTCAAGTTTACATGGATGGAGCTGGAACATATTCTTCTTAGCAAAGTATCTCAAGAATGGAAGACAAACTATGCAATGTACTCAGCCCTACTATAAAACTAATTTATAAACACCCACACTTCCATATGAAAGCTATAACCCACCTATAGCCCAAGAAGGCGAAAGAGGAGAGGGGAGGGGGGAGGATAGGTAGAGGGAGGGTAAGTGGTGGGACCACATCTATGGTGCGTTTTACAAGGGTACAAGTTACATCTACTAAGTGTAGAATATAAGTGTCTTAGCACAATAACTAAGAAAATGTGAGGAAGGCTATGTTAACCAGTTTGATAGAAGTATATTTCGAATTGTATATAAAACCAGCACATTGTACCCCATGATTGCATTAATGTACACAGCTATGATTTAATTAAAAAAATTATCACAAAGAAGGCTGAATTTTTTCCAAAAATTTTTTTATATCTAGTAAATTAGCATATTTAGTAAAATAAAGCTAGTGTGTCTAGTAGAACTGGTAGTTGTCTATGAGAGTGATAAAATGACATTAATCCTGACATAGACTCTAAATTGGTTATTGTTTTGTTTAAGATTTTGCTAGCTCATTCCTGAATTAGACTGTTTTTAGTTTTCCTTTTTTGTCCTGATGCTACATGATGTGAGGCTAGGGGTTATACTGCTTTGTTTACTAAATTGGGGGGTAGTCACATTTTTCCTTTTGCTGAAAGGTTTTATTTCCTCAGAATTACTGTTCCCTGAGAGGTTGGTAGACTCAAGTTTAAAACATCTGGGGCTGGTGTTTTGTTTGTTGAAAGATTTTAAACTATTTGTTAATTTCCTTAAATTTTATAGCACCATCTAGGCTTTTCATTTTTTGAAGTCAATTATTTTATAGGTATTAGTCCCTTTTACTAAAATTTCCCATTTATGGATATACTGTTTTATAATATTTTTATTTTTGTTATCTCAGTTGCATTGATCATTCCTTTTTCATTTTTAGTATTATTTGTACCCTCTTTATTTTTTCTTACTCAATTTAAATAAGAATATTATAGTATTGCTATTTTTGGGGGGGATGGGTTTTATTAATTCTTCTAATACTGTATCTCTGTTTTTTAGCTCCTTCATTTCTGCTCACATCTTATCTTTATATCTTAATATCCTCTTGAGAGTTTATCTTGCTTTATTCCTGTATTCCCTTAGTGAAAAATTCTGCAAAATGAAATTTCTTGACTGAAGGGCAAAAAGGCTAGCCTTTGAATGAGTTTTAATTTCAATATTTGAATTTTATTTTTTAAAAATTTATCTTTTTTGGAGATAGATTCTTGCTCTTTCACCCAGGCTGGAATGCAGTGGCCTAAGATAATTCACAGCAGCTTTAAACTCCTGGGCTCAAGCAGTGCTTTTGCCTCAGCCTCCCGAGCAGCTGGGACTTTAGGTGTGCATCACTATGCCTGGATAATTTTAAAATTTTTTGTAGAGATGGACTCTTGCTCTTGCTCAGGCTGGTCTTAAACTCCTCAAGCAGGAGTAGGAGCTCAAGCAATCCTCCTGCCTGGATTCCCCAAATGCTAGAATTATAGGCTTTGATGTTTGAATTTTGATAGCTATTGTCAAACTGAGTTTTGTAGGCTTATGTCTATTTGTATTTCAGACATTATCAGAGCATGAGTTTTTCTGCACCCTGACAATAAATTTTATTATCAAACTATTGAATATGAGGATGATGAGTCTGATGAGTAATAATTATTAACTTAAGTGATGTTTTAACATTTGTCTCATTGTGTGTAAGTTCAACTTTAGGAATGATTTTTCTTTTATTTGAATCATACTTTCCCATTGTCCTTGCATTATTTTCCATTAGAATAGTGATTTTCCTTATAGATTTCTTGGAATATTTAGAACTAGAGAGTTTAGTTTTTAAATTTCTAATATCAATTGCAAATATTTTTTCCAGTTTGTCTCTTTTTTAAATCTTTTTGGTCTTTGGCTTATTTATTTATCTCCACACAGAATTTAAAAAGAAAGTTTAAAGAAGTATATTCACACTTGTCAACCTCTTGCATTAGCATTTCTGAATTTTGAGTCAGGGTAGAAAGGTCTTTCCAGGTTGCTTTTAGTTAGGCCTGACTTGAGCGTGTGCAGCGTATAGTGGGCTATTGTTAAGGTTATAGTCTTTGCCAAAGAGACTGCCTCTTTGTCTCATTGTCCCTTGGAACCTCTAGGACATTGTGCAAGATACTGGCACTATGGACCTCAGAGCTGGGGAGCATGTATTTGGCTATAGCTACAGGGAAGTAATACCTATATCTTACGAACCCAGGCATGGGTGGATCTGATGTTGGATGGATCTGTGTTGAAGATCACAATGGAAAGTCAAGTAGCCGTGGGCTTCTCAGTGTAAACTAGGTAAGGCCTTCTAGGGAGATGTCATGTATTGGTACAGCAGAACCAAAATACATGTGCCAGAACATTCTAGAGTTGATGCTATAGAAAGAATAATGGAACTTAAGTACACTGGTATTTAATACACAAGTATGGTTTTCAGTGGATGAGAAATCTACATTAAAAAACATTTTCAAAATCTAAGAAAAGCTATTTTTGATTCAAGGTATTCTACTCACTATGAAAGGGTTCAGCCTCAGAGTTATGTAGAAGGACTAAATAAGTAGTTATTCACTCTTTAAAAGTTAAAGGAATTCACTTGTGAAATTACTTTAGCAGGCCTCCTTCATTTCTTAAGGATATTTCTTCTTGGCCATCTCTATTTCTTCTATGGAAATTAGTTGAGATTTCCTATGCCTCCCTGGGCCAATTAATAACTAATATATTTTATAATAACATCTATTTCATCCAGATACTAAAATTAATTTGCAAAGAGTTGAACAAAATAGTCTTTTATTATTTAAATATCAAAACTTTTATGAATTTTTTCATGCAAATCATTTTACATATGGAAAAGCTATTTTTTGCAAAGCATGCATAAAACATTTGTGCACTTTAAAAATAATAAAAATAAAGCAAGCACCCAATATAACTACATTTTAGGCTATGACATGGATCATTGCTATAACTTTAGAAAAGTCTCAATTACCTACACACATCAAAATTTATCTTTTTCCACATCCTGAATGATCCTATTTTCACAATCACTTCTTTTTTCATTGTGGTTCTCCATCAATGTATGCAATATTAATTTTATTATCTAGTTTTATCTTTAAAAAACTTTTGTATGAATGGACTTATATACATTCTTTTGTGTCATACTCTTTGCCCTTTCCATTATTTTTATGAGATTCACTCATGTTGATGGATATTGCTAAAGTTTGTTCCATGACTCTATAGTATTCAATTATATGAATATGACTACACTTTATTAATCTACTCTTTGACAATGGACATATGTTGTACTTTCAGTTTTTTGTTACTTTAGTAACGTTCTTAATATTTTTATGCATGTTACTTGGTGCACATGTGCAAAGGTTTTCCTAAGTTATATTTCTAGGAATGAAACTTTTCCTGGCTTTAATGATTATAACTAAGGGTTTGTAATGACATATAATAATATACTTTAGAGGGATTTTTCTTCAATTTGTCCTGGTAGAGATTGAGCTAAAGGAAAGAATGATTAATAAATCTAACAAAGTGGGCTCTGGGTACAAAAGAAATGGCGTTGTGAGGTTTAAGAACTAAAATATAAAATGGGAAGAAGCCTTTCCTAACAGTCATATATAAGTGCAAAGGACTTAAAATAGTAAAAAATTCTTTTGAAAAAGACCACAGTTAAAGGTCTTACACTACTTAGTTTCAAAATTATAAATCTGTAGTAATCAGACAGTGTAGTATTGGTACAAGTATCAGTGAAACATAATTGAGAGTCTAGAAATAACCCTTTGCATTTATGGTCAATTGATTTTCAACATGGCATTGAGAGAATTTGATTAGGAAGAGGGTAGTGTCTTGAACAAATAGTGCTAGAATGATTGGATATTTAAGGGCAAAAATGAATTTAAATCCTAATCTCATACCACGTACAAAAATTAACTCCGAATAGATCAAAGACCTAAATTTAAAGGCTAAGAAACACAGGAGAAACAGAGGAGGAAATCTTTGTAGCTGTAGGTTAGGTAGATATTTCTTTATATGACACATAAAGGTGTACTTGTTAAGAAAAAAAATACTTTCTCAAAATTAAAAATTTAGAATTTAGCATGTCAAAAGGCAACATTAAGAAAATGAAAAAAAAACCTCCAAATCAAAGATAGGGAGAAAATATTTATATTTATAAATCATATATCTGAGAGCACAGGGAGGCCATAAAAACCATATATTTGATAAAAGGACTTGTATCATAATTTGTAAAGAACTGTTACAACTCAAGAAGAAGTCAAACAACCCAATTAAAATATGGGCAAAAGGTTTGAATAGAAATTTCACCAAAAAACATATGTAAACAGAGAGTAATCATATGAAAAGATGCTCATTATCATTAGTGATTAGGGAAATGCACACAATAAGGTGTCACTGGACACTCAAGTATTGGGGAGTATATGAAAAACTGAACCCTTTAATTATTGCTTGTACGAATATAAAATAGTATGAATTTAGAAAAATGGCTAGATAGGTCCCATGTAATTCAGCAGGTCTACTTATAGGTAAGAAGAAGATGACGGGAGGGGCTGAGCACAATGGCTCATGCCAGTAATCTTAGCACTCTGGAGGATAAGGCAAGTGGATTGCTTGAGCTCAGGAGTTTGAGACAAGCCTGAGCATGAGTAAAACTTCATCTCTAATAAAAATAGAAAAACAAGCCAGGTGTTGTGGTGGGCACCTGTAGTCCCATCTACTTGGGAGGTTGAGGCAAGAGGATAGTTTGAGCCCAAGAGTTTGAGGTTGCTGTGAGCTATGATGATATCATGGCCCTTAACCCTGGGGGACAGAGTGAGACTCTGTCTCAAAAAAAAAAAAAAAAAAAGAATGACAGTCAGGCATACTTAATCAAAGAAGTAAAAAGATCCCTGCAATGAAAACTAAATGTTAATGAAAGAAATTAAAGAGGATACAAACAAATAGGTATTCCATGTTACTGGATTGGCAGAATCAATGTTGCCAAAATGCCCATACGACACAAAGCAATCTACAGACTTAGTGGAATTTCTATCGAAATATCAGTGATATTCTTCATGGAAATAGAAAAAATAACTCTAAAATTTATATGAAACCACAAAAGAGTATTCAAAGCATCCTGAGCAAAAGGATAGGAGGGATCACATTATCTGACTTCAAATTATATTACAAAGCTATAGTAACCAAAACAGCATGATATTGGCATAAAAACAGATACATAGACCAATGGAACAGAATACAGATTCCAGGGATAAGTCCATGCGTTTATAGTCAATTCATTTTCAACAAAGGAGCCAAGAGATACATAGGGAAAGGACAGTGTTTTCAATAAATGGTGTTGGTAAAACTGGATATCCATATTCCATACACAAAAATCAAATCAGATTAAAGACTTAAATCTGAGACCTGACAGTATCACACTATTTGAAAAAAACACAAGGAAAACACTTCAGGACATTGGGGTGAACCTGAGACCTCAAGGCCACATGTAGCCCTCCAGATCCCCAAGTGCAGCCCCTCAATTGAATCCAAACTTCACAGAACAAATACCTTTATGTGTTATTTATTTATTAAACGAATTTTTCTGTAAAATTTGGATTCAGTCAAAACACTGCACTCAAGGATCTAGCAGGCTA
Source organism: Galago senegalensis (assembly GCA_963575145.1). Classification (NCBI taxonomy): domain Eukaryota; kingdom Metazoa; phylum Chordata; class Mammalia; order Primates; family Galagidae; genus Galago; species Galago senegalensis. The sequence goes on along the minus strand of CAUYTI010108587.1, from coordinate 11,855 downwards.
CCTATGGCCCCAAGGCCATAGATTCCTCACATTTAGGTGCAAAGATTTCTTTATAAGATCCCAAAAGCACAGATAACTAAAGTAGAAATGCACAAATGGATCATATCAAACTGAAAAGCTTCTTCACAGCAAAAGAAACAATCAACAATGTGAAGAGACAATCCATAGGATGGGAGGAAATATTTGCAAACTACTCATCTGACAAAGGATTAACAATCAAAATTATAAGGAGCTCAAACAACACAATAGGAAAAAGTCTAATAACACAATTAAAAAGTGGGAAAAGATCTGAATAGATAGTTCTCAAAAGAAGACATAAAAATGGCCAAAAGGCATATGACATCATTCTCAACATCACTAACCTTCAGAGAAATGCAAATCAAAACTACAATGAAATGTCATATCACTTTAGTTAAAATGGCTTTTATAAAAAAGACAGGCAAAGTGTGTGGAGAAAGGGAAATCTTGTATATGGCTGGTAGGAATGTAAATGAGCAAAACCACTATGGAAAACAGTACGGAGGTTCCTCAAATAACTAAAAACAGAACTACCATATGATCCAGTGATCCAACTGCTGGGATATATATAAAGGACAGGAAATCAGTGTATCAGACAAATGTCTACACTCCCATGTTTATTGCAGCTCTGTTTACAATAGCCAAGATGTGGAACCAACCTAAGTGTCCATCAATGGATGAATGGCTAAAGTAAATGTGGTAAATATATACAATGTAATATTATACAGCTATAAAACAGAAGTCCTATCATTTGCAACAACATGGATGAAGCTGGAGGACATTATGTTAAATTAAATAAGCCTGGCACAGAAAGACAAAAATCATGTCCTCACTCATATGTGTGAGCCACACACACTCATGCACACACACAAAATTGAAGTCATGGAGATGAGAGTAGAATCATGACTACTAGAATCTAGTAAGGGTAGTGAGGAACAGAGGGGTGGTTAAAGAGGGGAAGATGGTATAGTTAAGGGGTACAAAATACAGTTAGAAGGAATGAAATCTAGTGTTTGGTAGCACAATAGGTGACCATAGTTAACAATAATATATTGCATATTTCCAAATGACTAAAAGAGTGGGATTGGACTATTCCTAACACAAATAAATAACAAATGGTTGAAATGATGGATATCATACGTAATTGCTCTGATTTGATCATTACACATTGTATGCTTGTATCAAAATATCACACGTACCCCATAAATATGTACAACTATGTATCCATAATAACTAAAAATTAAAAAAGAGAAATCTAAGCAAGCTTCTTCAAAAAAAATGAAAACATATGTTTTACAGTGACAAGGAAACCATCCAAATGTCCATCAACAAATAAAAGAATAAATAAAATTTAGTAATATCTATATAATGGAACATTATTTACCATAAGAAAGAATGAACAACTCATGAATACTATAACATAAATAAATGAACACAAAAAATTGTTATATGAGAGAAGCTCAAATACTACATATTATATGTTTTGTTTATATGAAATGCCCAGAAAAGGTAAACTTATATAGAAACAGAAAATGGCTTGGTGATTGCTTAGAGCTTAGGGGTAGAACTGGTGATTGGATAGTCATGAAGAAAACAGCTGGGGTCACAGGAGTGCTCTAAAATTATATTATGGTGGTGTTTTCACAACTTTATTATTTACTAGAATTTATTGACTAAAACCATTGGTGAATTTTATAGCAGTTAAATTATACCCTAATGAAACACAAATGAATGGAAGGAGTTCTTTTTACATTTTTACCTCTTGTGTCTTCTAGTCCTTTAGTTCTTTGAGACTGAAGCGGCCCTTTTGATCATGTCTTTGAAAGCTTGTATCACTTGCTTGTTTCTTAGGGTATAAATGAAGGGATTCATGACGGGGGCAACTGAAGTTGTGAGCAACGACACCATCTTATTCATGGCGACCCCTTCCTTTGCATGTGGTTTAATGTAGATGAAAATGCAGCTTCCATATGTGATAGAAACCACAATTATGTGAGAAGAACAAGTGGAAAAAGCTTTTTTCCTTTGCTGGGCAGAAGGGAATCTGAGAATGGTCTTGATGATGTATGTGTAGGACAGAATCACACACACCAAGGTGAAAATGAGCGTCAACACTGCCAGGACCAAGACAAAGCGTTCTATGAACTGTGTATCTAAGCAGGCAATCTTCAGGATGGGGGCAGCATCACAGCCAAAGTGGTCTATGACATTGGAATCACAAAACTCGAGTTCAAAGCCCATAATATAGGGTGGGAGGACAATGATCAGTGCTAATATGTAACAGCCAATAAGGAACTTGATGCAGACTCTGTTGTTCATGATGGTCATGTAATGCAGGGGCTTGCAGATGGCTACATAGCGGTCAAAGGACATGGCTGTCAGGAGGAAAAACTCAGTTGCACCCAGGACAACAACAAAAAATAATTGAGTGGCACAGGGATTATAGGTCACTGTGTTGTCGCCAGTGGCAAGGGTATATAGGTATCTGGGAATACAGACTGTGGTGAAAGAGACTTCTAGAAAAGAAAAATTCCGGAGAAAAAAGTACATAGGAGTTTTAAGACGGGGATCTATAAATGTGAGGGTGATGATGGTCAGGTTTCCAACGACACTCAGTAGGTAGGTGATGAGCAAAAAGATGAAAAGCAGAATCTGTAGATTTGGGTCATCTGTTAGTCCCACTAGGATATATATAGTTGACAATGTATGATTTCTCATCACTGACCTCTGACTTCTTCATGTTCTGTGGGTAAAACAAGGCATAAATTAGATGTAAGTGGGGATTAAATAAATTATTAGCAGGAACAGAGTAAAAATGCCAGGCAAGCCATTGTTATTTTATTTGATAATGTGATTGCAGTGCTAGCTGGTGCTACTCTGAGATCCATACAATAGTATGGCCAGAAGAGCTTGTATTAAAAATTTTTATCATTTTTTTATCATTATAATAAGTTTATGGTACAGGAACTCCTAGATCAAACACTCACAAACCTGGAGAACAAAACCCGGAAGGGAATCTCTTCCAGACTACATCAGTCAGGTGAAAAGAAAAACAAAAACACTGTCAGGAACCACATAATGGCAGCAGAAGAGCAGCGCTACATTGTGGATTGGGACATATACTCTGGAGCTAGACTGGGATCAAATTGTGATTTATTCAGTACCTGACTTTAGGCAAGTTATTAACCCCTGTGCCTCAATTTCTTCAGAAGTAAACTGTGGAGAATAATTGAAACTTACATAGGGCTGTTAAAGGAATAAAGGAGTTAATAGACTTAAAACATTTAGAAAATGTCTTAATAAGCACATGATAAGGGAGTGCTTACATTATTATAATAACATGCAAAGTTTTAGAATTAATGATGACAATCCTGGTCATAAATACTACATATCAACTTTTGGTGCAATGCAGATAGAAGATGTGAAGTCTCTAAAACCTCTTTTCTTAGTTTCTGTGTTATTTTTTTCCCCAACTCCACAGCCAAGTGTACTCATTTAAAATAACTATTGCCTTTCTGTTTTCTTCACTTTCAAAACTGCAGGTTTATTGAAGATTGTCATTCCCCTGCCTCAATCCCTTCAATGGCTTCCTTCTGTACGTGGAATAAAACCCAAGCTCTCTACTTTTCCCTGCAAATTCCCACATGATCTGGCCCCTGCATCTCTCTCTATCCTCAGATTTTTGCCTCAGTCAGAATGTCCTGGTTACAGTGGCCTTCTTCAGTCCCTCCCCTGTCACACCTTTTCTGTAGAATTTTTTAGAACTCACCATAACCATAACTATAACTCTCTGAGGTCCCACTTGGCTGTGCTCTCCAAAAGAAGCCTTCTACAAAGTTGGAGTTTCAGTAGCACATTCTGTTTTTCTTATACTAGTCCATTTCTTTTTGTGCTTACCATAATTTCTTTTTAATGCATTAATTTTTGTTTGCTTATTAGATGGCATAGCTCATAAGAACACAAGCCATGTTTATTTCATTCACTTTTCTACTTTCATTGTACTGCCTAACAATGTCTTTGGCACTCAGTAGAAGTCACTGAGCACTTTGTATGTGAAAACCAACCTGCTGATTACACTTTATCTGAAGCACATTCATGCATCATGCATCCATTTCTAGTTAGTTACCTCCAATAAGGTTTCTAAACTTACTGAAGCTTTTTGTGACATCAGTAAGGTTAAAAAAATCATTTTTGGATATGAATCCTGTAAACTGACAGTAGGCCTGTTTGGCTGGGTATGAGATGAGAGTAAATCAAGACTTATAATTTTCACATTATCATAGTTCAATGTGCAGAACTAGTTTGTGGAAATGGGAGGCTAGAAGCTTGAATTCCGTGGAGTTTGTCCCAGTGCTTCATACCCTGGATCCCTAATTTTCCTCTAGGAGGCTGGATGAGGCTGCTGGAAAGTTAGTTCCTGGATAAACAAAGTTCAGTTTCCTAGATCATTTTGTAGATGGTGGTGGGGCTTTAGGTTTGTGGCTTTGGAGTCAGCTAGATCAGGGTGCTAAGAATAGTTTTTCTTCCTTCAGTTTCATCATCCATAAAATGCAGTATTATTATCTCCCTCATCGAATTGCACTGAGGATTAAATAAAACTAAATACAAAACTCTCAGTATAGCTTTAGGCACTGTATTGATAAATATTACATGAAGGCTGAAGGCTTTTACTTGTATAGGAGTTGTTCCTGCCATGGTGATTGATACCCTTCCTCCCTGGGTTAAGCAAAGTTTGGTTTCCTTTCCACTCTTTCCTTCACAGCAACTGTAGTTCTGCCTGCTTTATTATCTCTCCGTGACTTCCAGAATGTTTTCTACTTATTTTGATATTAAATTCAAATTGATAAGGACTTCCTGAATCTCACAACTTCCTTGGCAAGTTGATCATTCATTATTAATAGAGCACTTGCTAGTTGTGATACATTGTGTGTTCTTTTCGAAATCTATTTAGTATTTACCATTTAGTCTTTGCAGTCTGTAGAATAGCATTGTGACAAAATATATTTATTCAACTACCTCTCCTTGAACTCGCTTTAAATTCCCTTCTGGGCTGTCTTTGTGCCCTGACCTTTCAAAACATTATGCCAATTGAGAATAACTTTGTTCAAACTGCGGTACTAATTTAGCCAAGTCTTTCACACCCTTCTTGTGTTTCCTTGTCTATCTGTTAACACAAACAACTCAGCCTTGGTGGATACTAGTCCCCTTATATGAAATTATTGTCTATGGATTATGAACAGGTAGATATAATCCTAAATATAGAAAATATTGTCAGCTGTATTTTGTTGAATCCCTGTTGAATCAGGTTCAACATCTGAGAACAGGTGGCTGGAAGTTGTTAGTGGCAGGAAAATAAATGTAAGTTTCTTGAATCCTAATTACATTTTTTTTTATCATGTAAATATAGGAAAAAAGTTTAGGAGCATTTTTTTCAATTCATTTTTTTCTAACTCTAATGTGTTTTCTAGCTTATGATGATAACTAGAAACCTATTTCTGTCCCTAAATCAGTGTAACTTTCCTAGAAAACTTAATGAGTAATTTACTTAATGACATTAATATAAAATTAAGAACAACCACTAGAGAATGTATGTTATCATTCAAAAACCTTCTCTAAGCTTACTTTCTTGTAAATTTGGAAAATGGATCAATACCAAGCTCTCAAAATCTTGCAATAAGACTGAGCTATCAATTCTAGAGGCATTTTGTTTTTAATAAAAAAATACATTTCTGATGAGATTCTGTCAGATAACAGATGCATCTGGAAAAGAAATCTATTTTTCTACCTTCATATTAATTTGCAAATATAACTAGGATAACTTTTAGCATTTCTAGAACATTGTGTCCCAGGTACTGTGCTAAACACATTACGTGGTTTGTCATGACTAATCCTGACAACAACTTCCTGAGATATGTGGTATTATAACCCACATCTTATAGATGAGGAGCTGGAGGCCATGAATTTTAGGCAACCCCAAACTGACCCATATACGATCTTCTATCTAGGGTCTGGTGAAGCAGGGATACGAAAACAAGCAGTTTGCCTCCAGAAACTTAGTCTTAAATATTTCAAAATAGTGTATTTTGCCTTTTTACCAGCCTCCTTCACTGATGTATAAACTTTTCATAACTGGGAAAATGGCAAGGATGTGGGTATCTCCCTGCTCTTGCTTCTTCTCCATTTTGAGTAGAGAAACAATCTTGTATGTGGTGCTACTTCTGCCTGAAGAAAGTGGATCTGTCAGTTAACTATTTGTGACTGAATTAGAGCCAATGGTTCTGCAATGATCTGTAATTAATCACACGGTAGCTACTCCAATGCCTTCTATCTGTACTCACTGTCTCCAGAGCTCCTGATTTCTCTCATTAAATGGAACAGGATTCTCCCTAAAGACTCCAATTAGTTTTTTACAAGAATGGTTTTCACTTGGTTGTCATAAGATATTTCCCACAAATAGCCCTGAGGTGTGTTTCCCTTGAGTCTGAAAAAATAGGGCTTTTTCCCCAGTCCATGGTATGGTCTGTGCCTCACCATGGGTTTTCAGATAACATTACAGGGAAATGGAGCTGCCTCTGGCTGTTGTTAACTATTAGCTAGTACCATCCTGGTAATGCAAAGTTCTCTGTCAGTATTTCATTTTACTCCATATTTCAATCTTATCTGAAGTAGAAATTAATAAACTCTTGCATAGTGGGATATACATTGACTCATAGTCTAAGGGGGGAAATGTGTTATGAATATACAGCCCGTTAAACAGGGTTATATCTTCAGCTTGGGGGTTCAAATTGTGGAGTGAACATTGTGGGAGGCACTTTCATTGGATTGAGAAGAGGGTTTTCTCAGAACTACAGAACAAACTATAGAAATGATCCCTGAAAGATAGTCTTGCTGTATCCTCTGTAAATCATCTGTTTCTGTTCTTAACACTTCTCCCTTCCATGAACATCATTCAAAGATCTTCAAAGGCATGTCATACATCACAGAATGAGGTGGTATTTCAAAGTTGTCTGATTTTTCACCTGGAATATTGATCAACATTATTTAAGAACCAAGTCTGATTCATTTATTAACAATGTCTAGCTGGTGAATTAGCTTTCATAACAAACTTAATCACACTCACCTCTCTGATGGCCCTTCATGGCTTCTGGGTGCACATTAACCACAAAGGTCCTCAGAGTGACTCAAACCTGGGCAGGAATGGATGACTTGATGCAAGTAAGTATAGACTATTCTTTTTTTGCACCCCCCACAATAGTACTCACAAAAATTCTGAGTGAAAATTCTCCTCAGTGACCAATGTCCATTAATTTTCAGTCGCTTTTTCTTTTAAGAAAAGTAAGAGAAACAAATTCCAAATATATTGGTTCATTCTGTTAGTAGGAAAAAAGTTAACGCTAGTGGGAAAAAAGTTATAAACTGGAAAGTCAGTAGAAACTGATAAGAACTCTCTAGAGTTTGGAAAATTGATATTCTAGCTTTTCTGAATAGGGAAGCTGGCCTCCCCTAAATTTTACCTTTACAAGAACAGCAATGGTTATATCCATTTAGCTTGCAACAGGTGTAGAGGGATCAACTGGCTGAACAAACAAAAGATTCCTTTGGGAGCCCAAGTTTAAAAGTCACTAATTAATCTACAGTGTAACAAACTGGAATGAACTCTTTCAAATAAAATCTTTAAACACATGTCAGTGGGGAGAATGTCTTTGGAGACGGGAAGACACAACAATAGGTCATGAGCAAAACAATAAGTCAGATGACAGGTCTGGAGGCTTCATTATCTCCACATTGAATAGGAATATTTCGGCTGAACTCAAGGGAAAAATGTTCAGAATTCCCTGAGGGAAGGCAGATTTGGATGAAGTCCTGTCACCCCAAATCACAGCAGAAATAGCTCCCTCTTGCTCTCTCCTCTAACATCTTTCTCTCCTGGTACCATCCTTCACATAAGGCATCACAAATAATGAGATGAATTTTTGCTTAGTTTTCGCATGTTTGGCCTAAGCATCAATGTCAGTCACTAACCAACTCTAACAAAAATTAATGTAAATAGTTCAGTACAATAATTTTATGCATATATATGTTTTTCATTCATTCAAGCAGTAACATTTTGTAGAATATTTTCTTTATTCAATAAAATATTATGTATTTGATTGGGGTAGGATAAAGGTGGGAGTATCTAATGTTACATAAAACATAGTTAATGTTCTGGCTAAGTACATAACAAGCTCATCTTTGGCATAGTACTGTGCCAAGTATTCTATGAATGTTGTCTCATATAATCTTTGCAATAACCATATGATAGGGGGTTGTATGACTATACCCATCTTACAGATGAAAAATCAAGTTAAAATCGAGAGATTACATATGGTTTGCTAGTATTGTGTTGATGACTTTTGCATCTATGCTCATCATGAATGTTAGCTTGTAATTTTCTTTTTTTTAATGTAGTATCTTTGTTTGGCATTAGGATTAGGGTAATGCTGGGCTTGTAAAATGAGTTTGAAAGTCTTTCTTTCTTTGAAACTTTTTGGAAGAGTCTGAGAAGGATTCGGATAAGTTCTTTAATGTTTGGTAGAATTCATTAGTTGAAGCCATCTGGTCCTGTATGTTTATTTGATGGGAGACTTTTTATTTCTGAATTAAATATTGTATTTAAAGAATCATTTACCATGCGCAAGTGGGATTCATCCCTTGGATGTTAAGATCATTGAACTTATGAAAATCAACAAAGGGGATTCACTAATGAAGGACAAAACCTATACAGTCACCTCGATAGATGCAGAAAAAGCATTTGATAGAATTCAATATCCTTTCATGGTAAAAACTGTCCAAAAGTTAGGTATAAAGAAATGCATTTCAACACAATATAATCTATATATAACAAACTCACAGCTAGCATGCTCACATTGAAAAGCTGACAGTTTTTTCCTTTAAGATCAGGAACAAAACAAGGACATTCCCTCTCACTGCTCCACTCTTTATAGTACTTAATGTTCTCCCTAGAACAATTAGGCCAGAAAAAGACACCAAGTTATCCAAATAGGAAATTGTCTCTTCTTGGAGAAGACATGATCTCATACAGAGAAAACTATAAAGATTCCACCAAAATAAACTGAGAACTGGGGCAGTGCCTGTGGCTCAAAGGAGTGAGGCACTGGCCCCATATGCTGGAGGTGGTGGGTTCAAACCCAGCCCTGGCTAAAAACTGCAAAAAACAAACAAACAAAAAACTTAGAACCAACAAATTCAGTAAAATTGCGGAACACAAAATCAACATGAAAAAATCGGTAGCATTTCTATACACTTACAATGAACTACCAAAAAATAAGAAAAAAATTACATTTATAATAGTGTTAAAAGTATACAATTTGTAGGAGAAAATTTAGCCAAGGAGGTAAAAGGCTTGTATATAGAAAATAACAAAACATTGATGAAAAAAGATGAAGATGGGCAATATAAATGAAAAAATATTCTATAGTCATGGATTAGAAGAATTAATATTGTTAAAATGTCCACACTACTCAAAGTGATCTACAGATTCAATATAATCTCTATAGAGATTAACAATATTAATTCGGGTGAATGTGAATGGTGGGAAGTACCCACATATGGTACTTGTCGGATTTATTAAGTATAGAGTATAAATGTCTTAACACAACACTTAAGTAAATGAGATGAAGTTTATATTAACCAGTGTGATGTAAATGCTCCTAATTCTATAGGAATAGAATAGGAATTATTCTATAGGAATCTATTCTGTCCAATTATTTAAGACTTCTTTTGACTTCTTTTATGATATTATGTGGCCCCTTCTACAGTATGGGCATTGAGTCTAAAGCCAACAGTGAAGGACTGGTACCACATAGAGACATTTTTAGAAAAATGAAAAAGACAAACAGGCACAAATTACAAATTTCCTTTTTATAAATTTACATTAAGTGTGCCTGTCTTTCCTGCTGCCTTTCCTATGTTCTCCCACCTTCTGCCTCTGCCACCCTTGAGACAGCACGACCAACCCCTCCTCTTCCCCTTCCTCCTCATCCCACTCAGCATGAAGGTGATGAGGATGAAGAATATAATGAATTCACTTTTACTTACTTAATAATAAATACATTTTCTTTTCTTTATGAATTTTGTTTTTCTCCTGCTTTTCCTCTTTTGTTTTAAATTTCAGGTTAATGTGAGGATACAAACAACCAAATCACAGTATTTGAATTTATGAGGTAGAGTCCCTCTTGTAGCTATGTTCTGCACCCCAAAAGGTGTGCCATCTACCCCTACAGCGTGTCCATTCAGTGCAAGCACCCCAACCCCCCTCTTCCCCTTGCTCATTCCTCCTTCCCTCAACTTGAATTGAATTGAGTTTTCTCCTATGTGGGTGTGAGTTAGCTCTCTACTGGCTTCATATTAGTATTGAGTACATAGGATATTTGCTTTTCCATTCTTGTGATACTTTATGAAGAAGAATCTGTTTCAACTCCATCCAGCTTAATACAAAAGATATGAAGTCACCATCTTTTTTGTAGCTGAATAGTGATATTCACTATTAGTAATATGCATATATTACAGTTAATCCATTCCTGAATTGATGGGCATTGCTGTTTCTACATCTTGGCAATTGTAAATTGAGCTGCAATAAACAATCTAGTGCAAATGCCCTTATGATAAAATGATTCTTTTTCTTCTGAGTAGATGTCTAGTAGTGGGATTGCAGAGCCAAATGGGAGGTCTAATTTGAGTTCTTTGAGGATTCTCCATACTAATATCCAAAGAGGCTGTATTAGTTTGCAATCCTACCAACAATGTAAAAGTGTTCCTTTCTCTCCACATCTGTGCAAATGTCTGAAACTTTGGATTTTGTGATGTGGGCTAATGTCACTGGGGTTAGGTGATATCTCTGGGTGGTTTTGACTTGAATTTCTCTGATGATATAGGGACAATGAGCACTTTTTCATATGTTTGTTAGCCATTCAACTGTCTTCCTCAGAGAAGGTTATGTTTATGTCTTTTGTGTAGTGATAGATGGGGTTGTGACCTCTTTTTTTGCTGATTAATTTGAATTCTCTATAGATCCTAGTTATCAAACCTTTGTCAGATTTATAATATGCAAATATGTTTTCCATTTCTGAAGGTTATCTATTTTCTGATTGTTGTGTCTTTAGTTGTGCAGAAGCTTTTCAGTTTAATCAAGTCCTAGTTATTATTTTTGTTGTTGTTGCAATTGCTATGGAAGTCTTCTTCATAAAATCTTTCTGCAGGCTGACATCTTTGAGTTCTTCTCACACTTTCTTCTAGGATTTTAATTGTTTCCTGCCTTAGATTTAAATCTTTTATCAATCTTGAATTAATTTTTATAATGAAATGTGTGGGTCAGGTTTCAGGCTTTACATGTGCTTATCTAGTTCTCTGAGCACCATTTATTGAATAGGGATTATTTTTCCCAGTGTATGTTTTTATTGGGTTTATCAAAGATCAGATGGCTGTAAGAGACTGGTTTCATCTCTTGGTTTTCTATTTGGTTCCAAATATCTATGTCTCTATTTTTGTGCCAATACCATGTTGTTTTGATCACAGTGCACTTGTAATAAATTGTAGTTACTTTGAAATATACATAATATTTCAACATTTGATATTCTAATATCAAACATTAGAACTTTTTTCTTCTATCTTACTATATATTTGTAAATATAACCACTCTCTCTTCATCCACCCCTCCCTCACCACTTTTCCCAGTCTCTGGTATCTATTAATCTATTCTCTATGTCCATGCGCTCAAGATTTTTAGCTCCCTCACATGAGTGAGAAATGTAGTGCCTGGCTTATTTCAAGTCACATAG
>CAUYTI010108586.1:0-14762 GCA_963575145.1 Galago senegalensis | reverse complement strand
ATTACAGCTCACAGCAACCTCCAACTCCTGGGCTCAAGCGAGTCTCTTGCCTCCGCTTCCCAAGTAGCTGGGACCACAGGCGCCCGCCACAACGCCCGGCTATTTTTTGGTTGCAGCCGTCATTGTTGTTTGGCGGGTCCGGGCTGGAGATTTGAACCCGCCACCATAGGTGTACATGGCTGGCGCCTTAGCCGGTTGAGCTATAGGCGCCGAGCCACCTGGCCAATATTTTAATCTTTAAAATGTATGGATATTTTGGGCAGCACCTGTGGCTCAGGGGGTAGGGCACCAGCCCCATATATTGAGGGTGGCAGGTTCAAATCCGGCCCTGGCCGAACTACAACAAAAAATAGCCAGGTGTTGTGGCAGGTGCCTGTAGTCCCAGCTACTTGGGAGGCTGAAGCAAGAGAATTACCTAAGCCCAGGAGTTGGAGGTTGCTGTGAGCTGTGTGATGCCATGGCACTCTACCAAGGGCAATACAGTGAGACTCTGTCTCTACAAAAAAAAAAAAAAAAGAATAAATAAAATGTATGCATATTTCAACATAAGCCAAATATAAGCATAGAAAATTCAATAAAAAATTAGTGACAGAAAGCTACCTGTCTTGAATTTTACTCTACAAAGTTCTTTTGCATTAATATTCTAGATTTTCAAATCTATGGATAACACTGTACATAAACGTTTTCATAAAAACAGCTTATATAGGCTTGGTGCCTGTGGCTCAAGCAGCTAACGTGCCAGCCACATACACCTGAGCTGGCGGGTTTGAATCCAGCCTGGGCCCACCAAACAACAATGAAGGCTGCAACCAAAAAATAGCCAGGAGTTGTGGGGGGCACCTGTAGTCCCAGCTACTTGGGAGGCTGAGGCAGAAGAATCTCTTGAGCCCAGGAGTTAGAGGTGGCTGTGAGCTGTGATGCCACAGTACTATGCCCAGGGCGACAGCTTGAGGCTCAAAAATAAACAAACAAATAAACAAAACAGCTTATATAAATGTATACAGTATTCTAGTTGAAGCTTCTTACATTTTTCTTTTTAAAAAATAATTAATTATGGGCTGGGCACAGTGGACTGCCTGAGATCAGGAGCAAGATCTGCCTGAGCAAGAGAATCACCTGAGACCAAGAGTTTGAGGTTGCTCTGAGTTATGACACCATGGCACTCTACCCAGGGTGGCAAAGTGAGACTTTGTTTCAAAACAAAAAAAAAATTAATTATTTATTTTTCAGACAAAGTCTCATTCTGTCACAGTGGGTAGAGGGCTGTGGCATCACTGCTCACAGCAACCTCAAACTCTTGGGCTTGAGCAATCCTCTTGCCTCAGCCTCCCAAGTAGCTGGGACTACAGGTATGCACCACTAAGCCCAGCTAATTCTTTTCTTTTCTTTTTTTTTCTTTTTTTTTTTTTTAGTAGAGATGGGGTCTCACTCTTGCTCAGGCTGGTCTCAAACTCCTGAGCTTAGGCAATCCACCTGCTTTAGCCTCTCAGAGTACTAGGATTATAGGCGTGAGCCACCATGCTGAGCAAGAATATGGTGTTCTAGTTATTGGATAATGAGGAAGAACCATCTGTTTATATTTTCTCGTGGCAATGCTCTTTTTCTCCCTGAAATAAGAGTAAAAAGCAGCACAGCTGTGTTGACAATGTAATTTTTGTTGACTATATTAGCAAACAAATTCTCCCCTTCCTTACCTTGATTTTCTCTGCTAAATTACTGAAAGCCACGATCATATTTCCAGGCTTATTTATTTTCTTCAAGACTCGAACTGTCTGTGCAAAGAGAGTTGGGGAGTAGGAACGTCCGTCCTTGGGCACAGTGGCACAAAAATTCTCCTCATCCCTGGAAGATCAGCAGAAAGAGACTGAGCAGAGGGGAGATAACACATGAGCTGCAGAACAAGGATTCTCATCACTTACAAGCCAATTCATTCTTTTGACACAGAAAGATGTCTTTTTCTTTTTTTTTTTTGAGACAGAGTCTTATTTTGTCACCCTCAGTAGAAGGCCATGGTGTCATACATATCTCACAGCAACCTCAAACTCTTGAGCTTAAGCAATCCTCTTGCCTTAGCCTCCCTAGTAGCTGGGATTACAGGCTCTGCCACAATGTTTAGCTTTTTTTTTGAGACAGAGCCTCAAGCTATCCCCCTGGGTAGAGTGCCGTGGCATCATAGCTCACAGCAACCTCCAGCTCCTGGGCTCAAGCAAGTCTCCTGCCTCTGCCTCCCAAGTAGCTGGGACTACAGGCGCCCGCCACAACGCCCAGCTATTTTTTGGTTGCAGCCATCGTTGTTGTTTGGCGGCCCGGGCTAGATTCAAACCCACCACCTTAGGTGTATGTGGCTGGCGCCTTAGCCACTTGAGCCACAGGCGCCAAGCCGAGTGCTAGGATTATAGGCGTGAACCACCTCACCCTGCCTTAGACGTCTAACTTTTTTTTTTTTCTTTTGTGATACAAAAAAAATTGTCTACTCTGCCTTGGGTAGAGTGCTGTGGCATCGCAGCTCACAGTAACCTTCAATTCCTGGGCTTAAGTGATTCTCATGCCTCAGCCTCCCAAGTAGCTGGGACTACAGGCACCTGCCACAATACCTGGTTGTTTGTTGGTTGTAGTTTGTCATTGTTGTCTGGCAGGCCTGGGCTAGGTTCAAACCCACCAGCTCTGGTGTATATTGCTGGTGCCTTAGCCACTTGAGCTACAGGTACCGAGCCAGACTTCTAACTTTCTAAGAAGGATGTCTATAAAGCATTCCATAGCTTTAAAAGAATATTATTTTCCAAACAATGTTACAATCAATAGTTTATCTTTGCATAGATTAAGGCAGAATGATGGAAATCCCCAAAAGCAACGTTCCACAGGTCATACAAGATCTTAGTTAAAACTGCAGAAGATTCCTTCATCAACCTACTAGACATGGCCCACTTCTTTCCTATTAACACATTATTAGCAAACAGTCATTCTACTAACAAAACCCCAAATCAAAACATTAGCATCCCCTCCGGTTTGCCCGATTCCAAGCTCAGGTACCCAAGATTTAAGTAGATAGTGCAGATATCTGATACAAGCTGCTGAGGTTTGAAGTCAAATTCGCTGAAGTCCTTGACTTTTAAGGCACCCATCTTGGGGCCAACCAAGTGCTGAAGGAAGTAGTTGAGCATGGAGATGATGCGCTCAGCCAGGAAGGGATGGACAAAGAGTGATTTGATCTCTGCAAAAGAAGCCAAAGTGTAAAAATGCAATCCATTAGCAATCTTTTACTTACTATGCCTAGTTTACTTGCACACCTCTGGGGATGATTATTTTTCTTTTTTTCTTTTTTTTTTTTTGAGACAGGAGCCTCAAGCTGTCCCCCTGGGTAGAGTGCCATGGCATCACAGCTCACAGCAACCTCCAACTCCTGGGCTCAAGCGAGTCTCCTGCCTCCGCCTCCCAAGTAGCTGGGACTACAGGCGCCCGCCACAACGCCCGGCTATTTTTTGGTTGCAGCCATCATTGTTGTTTGGCGGGTCTGGACTGGGGATTCGAACCCACCACCTTAGGTGTATGTGGCTGGCGCCTTAGCTGCTTGAGCCACAGGCACTGAGCCCTTTAAAGCAATTTTGGAGCTCTTTTTCTGGAATCGCCATCAAAGGTGTCATTGTATGAAGATCTGACAATTAAGCTCAAGAACTTGCCTCCATGCAATTATGTCGGCAGCACTGTACAAACAACTCAGTAGGGTTTCATAACCTTACTATGCCAGTGTCTCACAGCTGTGTTTCTGTTGACATGTGGCAGTGTCTTGCCAAGTGGCATTCATTATTGTCTTTGTATGTTTTTGTGTGCTGACAATAGCTCTGGTGGTCATTCCAGAGAAAGAGTTCCAGAGTTGTTTTGAAGGATGTTCTAGAGGTAGTGCCCATGGATCAGATACTGAGGGTGGTGGGTTCAAACCTGGCCCAGCCAAACTGCAACAAAAAAAAATAGTGAGGCATTTTGGTGGGTGCCTGTGCTCCTAGTTACTCAGGAGGCTGAGGCGAGAGAATCACCAAAGCCCACGAGCTGGAGGTTGCTGTGAGCTGTGATGCCACAGCATTCTACTGAGGGTGACAAAGTGAGACTCTGTCTCAAAAAAAAAAAAAGGTGGACTAGGCACTGGTCCAATGGGAGTACTTCAAGGGTGACCATAGCAATATTCAGCAATGAGGTATGAAGCACTTTTTCTAGGATGAGTTCATGAACTTAATTGTCAGACCCCATATATCACTCATATGTTCACCCCCTAAGATGGGTGTTACCTAAGGCAGCACTGCCTCCTCAGCACTATGCTGTGTCATGGGGGTGAGTGGCAAAGAGTCAGAGAAACACCCAAGCTGGCAAGTTCCAACCTTTTGTTGACTTGTAATCCCCTTTCATCATCATCATCAGAAGAGGAATATAATAGCATATTATCTCTCAACCTCCACCAGGAATTTTCAAATCATTTTCTTATTTTTGCATGGCATGTGATAAAGAAGTTATTTTAAATCTAAACTTCTTTATTTCGATTTGTGTATGGTTATAAAATTCTTAACACTTTCATGTTAGTTGTAATCTTTAAGAACAATCATAATAAAGCAAAAGACAAATGTAGATTTTTCTCATTTTAAAAAGTGACATATGTTGTTTAAATTTCATATTGGTTATAAAACAGAGCATGATTTCCCAACCTTTTAAGTGACATCAAGTGTAATTAATTTGAAAACCAAATGTGCACCAAGATGTAGATTACATTCAATACATTCATGCCATAGATGCAGAAACTACCTTGGTGACCTAACCTTTGGGATTCTTTTGTTTGAACTTTAAAAATCATGTAGTTATCATTTGAAATTTAGATCTTGTGTCTACATCATTAGCTAAGAGACAACATTCAAGACAATTAGTCCTAAGCACTTTCCCCCCAAATACGTTGCTACTCTTTATTCCAAATAAATGAAAGATTAAATGGTTTTCATCATTGCCACTACATGTTCTCTTCTTAACATTGTTTTTTAAGTACTAGAAACTTGGTGTGTTTTATAAGAATTTAGGTGAGATGAGTGTAATTTACACATCTGATGAAAGTCTTCCTTAGGTGAAATTGCAGACTTATTACTATTTTTATCCTCCTTACTAGCTTGCCTCGGGATATCAGGCAGATCTTATGCTTTTAAGCAACAGCTCTATACAGAGATAAAATCATCAATATTTTCTTTACATAAGAATAAAACCAATTTACAACCTTTAATGAGTTAAAATGACCATGGGGACTACTCGTATCTGGTTGAATTGTAAACTGATATTAATCATATCTACAGTAAGCGCCATGTGTTCACTCAATACTCAAACTAGTTTGGCTTTAAAGGGGAAAATGTTTACATAAGTTTTAATGAAGGTAATTTGAATTGAAATCGAACTAAAAGTTATCATCACCTTCAAGTTTATGAAACCCATGAAACACCATCGCACATCCCTCACAGGTCAGGACATGGAAGTCCAGGCTTACAAGCAAGGCATGGCAGGGCTCTGGCTGAAAGGCAGGATGGAAGAATAGGAAGATTGGAAAATCTGCCTTTGAGTTTGGCTCTCCTCCAGTGGGACGGAGGGCAGATTGCTCCTTCTCTGGGCTTCTGTTACTCAGAAGTCAAACGGAAATGATACTGATCTCCTACTTAACTTACAATATTTTTACAATTTTAACCCAAATGTGCTTGATTTGGAAACATCAGAAACCGTGTAAACTTTGCTGAGGGTTTTAAATGAAGTTCCTAGCTGACAAGGGTAAAACCATAGTACAGGCCAAATACATGGATATCAGTAGCTCTGGCAGGGATAAATCACATTTTGTTCAATATCCTGAGCCTTAGATAGGCATGGATCTCAACAAATACTAGGCAGAAACATTACAAAAATTACGGAATCATACCAAACCACATAACCAAAAGGCTGGAAACCAGTGATACGGAATAAATCTTAGAAGCAGGAGGAGAAGATGCCACATTTCACGGAGAGGAACTAAGATCAAATTTCTACTGACTTCTCATCAGAAACAATACAAATCAGGAGAAAATGGAAAAACATCTTTAACTCGCTGAAAGAAAAAATATGGTCAATATAGAATTCTGTATCTAGGACAAAGTCCTTCAAAAATAAATGTAAAATAAATGCAAAATAAATACATTTTCAGGTAAAAGAAAAAGCTGATACAATTTGTCACCAACAAAACTTCCCTAGAAGAAATGTTACAGGTGACTCATCAGGCAGCAGGAAGACGACATCAGATGGAAACATGGAATGAAGTGCTGCAAGTGACCCACCTCAGACGCCAGGCATTTGAGAAGAAAGCACCCACCTTATTTCCGAAATAACGATCTCATTGCCTTCTCTAATCATAATGGTAATGTATGATACTGGTAAAGCTTTGGAAAATGGAGTCAAGTTTTCAGAAAGAAAGAAAAACACATGTACTCTGATTATCCAGAGACGATCACTATTAATATTTTAGTATATTTCTCTCCAGTCTCTTCTCTTTTAATATATGCAGATATGCGTGTAATATGTATATTACACACACATACAAACTGTATGTATACGTATAAAATCTCAAACAGGGGATTTGCCCTGTACAAGCTATTTTGTAAGCTTACTCTGCACTGAATGTCCTTGCAACTAAATCTTCGTCCACATCCAGAATTATTCCCTAAGGATAAATTACTAGAAGCAGAATTGCTGGGTTAAAGCATATGAACGGTCACATAGTTTAAGGTATGAGCTGACAATTTCTTTCCAGAAAGACTAACCATTTTTACTCCTGCTGTGTTGAAAGACAGTGCCCACCATTTGTAGCCTCACCAATAGTGTGCTTGGTCTGCCCTTTTAAAAAATAGTAGCCGCTTGATAGACATTATTGTTTTGGATTGCATTTCTTTGCTTATTAATAAGAATGAACTAATTTTCATGTTTGGGACCATTGGAGTTGATCATTCTGATACTCATTCTTTCTTAAAATTTTTTAATTTTTTTGTTAATCTCAAAATATTATGGGGGCCCAAATGTTTTGGTTACTGATACTTATTCTTATTCTGGGGCACAGTCAAGCCAGACCTTCACCCTCCACCAGCCCTGGTTCTGCATCTTAGCTGCCTCTCATAAGTGCTGAAGGAATGGCTTTGGAAAAGGGGTTAACTTTGCCATGCCTCTATTTTATTGACTAGAAACAGAGGACGCTGCTACCCTCACCAGATTGGCATGAAGATAATAAAGTGGTATATATGGTGAAGTTGGCACCATATCCGGTACTCAGTATGTCCCAGTAAAGGTGCCAGAAGAAGAAATAGTAGGTGCTGCTACTCATAGGGTAGAAAGACTTTGTGTTCTTTCCTGAGCTTAATGAGAATGTCTCTGGGGTTTCACCATTAGCTAGGATTCAGGCTATTTGTTTGGAATAGATATTTTTAGACTCAAGAAGTTTACCAACATCTTTTGCTAGGAATGTTTGCTCAGTCTTATCAGATTTGTCCTTGGTGTCCATCTAAATTATAATGTGCAAAGTCACCTTTGAACTACTGGCCGATGTGATTAATTGTTAACAGTGACTTTTCTAATGTTGACTCACCCTTGAGTTTGTGTATCTCTCCATTCGCAAAATATTTGTGAAGCTTTACTGTGTGCTGGCCGCTGTTCTCCACTCTTGGGGAGGCAAGGGTGAAAAAGACAAACCAAGTCCCTGCTCTCATTGCAGCCGTGGAGGGAGGCAACCAAGACATGAGTATAGAATGTCTGTGCAAATGACAGGATTACGCTTGGCACATTTGAGAAACAGCAAGATGACTTATATGGCTGGGAAGCACTTGGAGAGCTTTAAACTGGGAGGCGTGACAATCTGGTTAATGTGTGAAAAAGGTCACCTAGGGCTGCTGTGAGGGCAAGGGGTTGGAGAAGGGCCAGAGCGGATGCAGCGAGGCCACGTGGGAGCCTGCTGCGTTCACTCCAGTGGAGCTGAGGACAGTGGCTTGGACCACAAAGCAGCAGTGGGAGTGGGTTATGGATGCACTATGATGTGTCACTTAACCACGGGACGTGTTCTGAGAAATGCTTCCTTAGATGATTCCATTGTGCAAACTGCACAGAGTGTCCCTATGCCAACCTGGACTGTAGTGCCTCCTCCACACCCAGGCTGTGTGTAAGGCTTACCCCAATGCTCCTGGGCCGCAGACCCATACAGCATGTCACTAGACCAAATACTGAGGCAACTGGAACCCAGCGATCAGCCTCTATGTACCCAAACATGTCTAAGCATAGGAAAGCAAAGTAAAATCCAGGACTGTAATCTCGCAGGCCCACCGTCATGTGCTCATTGACTGAAACATTGTTATGTGGTGCATGACTGTATTTGGACATATTTTGACAGTAAAATCCCACAAGATTCATTAACAGAAGGACTGGGAGACATGAGAAAAATAGAAGAGTCCCAGGGAGTAGAATAGAGTCACTACAGACTGAAAGGGGGAGGATTGTAGGAAGAGCAGTTTGGGGAGGGAAGATCAGTGGTTTAGGTGGAAAAGTGGGGAGTTTGAGATGCCTGTTAGATATCAGGAGATGTTAAGTGGGCACTGGGATACCTGCATCTGAAATAAGCCTTGTTAGATGTGCTTTATCATTCTTTTAATATCATACTAAATTCCACTTGCTAGCATTTCATTTAGAAATTTTTGTTTGATTGCACTTTTTTTCCTTTTCTTGTGGGCTATTGTGGCCATTCAAACCCAAATTATGCTAAAGACTCTGATCCAAGTGGTCCAAGCTGAAGCCCAGGAATTTCATATTTTTCTTTTCTTTTTATTTTAATTGACTCATAATAATTACATGTGTGTGGGATAGAGTGTGATATTTTGACGTATGTATATGCTGCAATGTGTAATGATCAGATCAGAGTAATTGGCAGATCCATCACCTCAAAATTGGTCATTTCTTCGTGTTGAGAACATTTTAAACCTGCTCTTCCAGCTATTTGAAAATATCCAATAAACGGTTGTTAATTATAGTCACCCTATAGTACAATAAAGAAAACCCTAAAATTCCAGAAATCTTCATTTTAAAAGCACTCAATGGAATTTCTGATGTAGGTGGTCCAGGGACCATTACTTGGAAAATAGTGTACTTTAATGTTTTCAATTTCTGTCAGTATTACCCATCCTTTGAGATCTCTATTTGTCCCAAGCCAATTTTGGTCATTTATATATTCTTTTTTTTTTTAGTTTATTAAAAGGTTTTTATTTCATTATATATTGTTAATAGCACCACTGCATGGTATATAGATTTTCTTTTTTATTTCAAATTAATAGGAGGGCACAAATGTTTAAGCTACATTGTTTTCAATTCTCAGGTAAAGTTCAAGTTATAGTTGAGCCCTTCACCCAGGGGGCGTGGGGAATACTCTGACATTGTGCACATTAGGTGAGATCCCACCAATTGGGATCCCTGTCCCTTCCCTCTTCCTCCTCCCCCCTCCCCCTTGCTAGACTATATTTTTATCTTCCATGTGGAAATGTAGTTGTCTGTATATTGGTTTGATATTAGTATTGAGTACATTGAATATTTTTTCCATTCTTGAGATACTTTACTGAGAAAAAAACCTACAGTATCCTAGATTTTCAAAATTCAGTATATAATTTATAAAATAATGTCTTAAAAATTTTTAAACCCTTCAGCCCCTGGGTGTAGGATAATAAAGATAATTCAAATGGATCTCATTAATTTTCTCTGCTTTGGAGAGACAAGTCTAAAAAAGCTCTCTATAAAGGACAAGAAACTCCCCTCCACTTATGTTTTTCCCCACTAAAGATCGCTAGGGAGTAAAATAGGGACTATGGTAGCTAATCGTGATATTTTTCCTGTTGAAACCAACTTGTAATGATGAAAAAAATGAGGAAAATACAACTTTGCCACCTAAGCTGGGGCTGGAATAGGGCAGTAGAATTAAACACAGCACAAGCTACCGATAAACAAACAACAATCACTAAATACATGGGGAGAATCGCCAGCAATTCCCCCCCTGAAAAAAAAACAGCAAAACTGATCTGAAACATTAGTTTGAACCAGTGAAAGAGTTAATTAACCAAACAGAAAAGAACTTTTTGTCTTTTGAGACAGAGTCTCACTCTTTCACCCTGGCTAGAGTGTGGTGGTGTCAAAGCTCACAGCTCAAACTCCTGGGCTCAAGTGATCCTCCTGCCTCGGCCTCCTGAGTAGCTGGGACTACAGGCATCTGCCACCACACCCTGCTAATTTTTCTATTTTTAGTAGAGATGAGGTCTTGCTCTTTCTCAGGCTGGTCTCAAACTCCTGAGCTCAAAGGATTCTCCCTCAGCATCGCAGAGTGCTTGGATTATAGGAATGAGCCACTGCACTTGGGCCAGTAAAGAACTTTCTAAAATCTAATTTGTATGCTCCCTGAGAATTGAGAGGATATGCAGATATTCTCCTGCAGGCCATTGTGAAAAATGAAAAATATTAGAGAACAAGAAAAAAACCCTTAGAAATATTCAACATGATTGACAAAATAAAAATACAAATGAGGTACTGACTAGCAGATTGGATGCTGTGGAAACAGGACATATTAATTGAAGAACACTGCAAGGAATGATCATGGAGTGCTGAGCAAAGTGACAAGCTAATGGGAATTAGGAAAGAAAGAGTAAAAGATTTGGGTTTCCATGTAGAAAAAGCCCACTGAGTGCTGCAAGGAAAAACAAAAATAACCTCACACTAAACCATACCTTGGGGAAATTCCTGAATCCCCAAAATGAAGAGAAAGTCCTACTTGCTTCCCAAAAGAAAATCAAAATTATCCACAGGGAAAGAAAATCAGATAAGAGTGAGAGACTTCTTTCTTCTCTAATATTAACTGCTAGAAAACAATGTTTATGCACATACAAGGTGTCCCAAAAGCCACCCATAACGTTGCTATGCATACAAAAAATGGGAAATTGTAGCTAAATGTAACTTTATTTTCAAAATATTCATTATAAAATTTTATAAAGTATTTATAAAATATTCTCTACATGTTGGTCACTTCTCTGTAAATTGTCCAAGGAAAAAGTAATTGCATGCTAAAATTTATATCCACTCAGACCAGTTTTGAGAATGGAAAATGCAGCCATTTCCAGATGTTAAAGAGCCCAGAAGTACCTGAGCTGGGTGTCTTTGCTTTCCTGCCTACCTCTCCTGTTCCACTCTCCACCCTTTGTCACCTGCTGGCTGCCTCAGAAGGCTGACTTGTAAGAATTTCATCAGTGTTGCTCTCTTGACCTCTGTTTCCCAGGTGAGTTGAATCAATGAGATATCCCAGAAGGAGACCAGAGGAAGGACAAAGAATCAGGTCATGGTATTTATTCCTGACTCCATCCCTGCAAGGTCACACTGAGCTAATGGGTCTCTTGACCGAATGAAGGCCTCTTCCTCTTTGAGACAAATGACTCGATACAATTCTTTATACAACTGGGTCCTGGGAACTGCTCCCTCCACTAAAACCTAAGGCCTACATATGCTAACAGGTCAGCTGTTACTAAGTCCCAGGTTTTTGCACTATACCTTTTAAAATTATCCTCTTTCCAGCAGGACATGTTGGCCTGTAATCCCAGAACTTTGAGAGGCTGAGATGGGAGGATCCCTTGAGCCCAGGAGTTTGAGACCAGCCTGTGCAATATAACAAGACTCCATCTCTATTAAAAAAATAAGAAAAATTAGCCAGCCATGGTGGTATGCACCCATAATCCCAGCTTCTCAGGAGGTTGAGGCAGAAGGATCACTTGAACCTAGGAGTTCAAGACTGCAGTAAGCTGTGATTGTGCCATTGCACTCCAGCCTGAGCAACAGAGCAAGGCCCTGGCTCTAAAAACAAACAAAGAAAAATTACCCTTTTTTCCCTCCCCTACCATTTGTTTCCCACTGGGACCCTGTCTAGTACAATCAGAAATAACTCCAGGAAACAAATTCCCCAAATAGGATTCTAGGTTTGAATTGGCCATGTTTTGGAGCAGTGCAGAGATAGTCTTTTTGCCAAGATGAAACAGTCTGTGGGTAATCCATGGCATTCAGGAGTGTCATGATTACCCACATGATCACCAACCTATAACTAGGATGACGTGCAAGTGGAAGCCAATGTGACAGGAAGCAAGTGACTATGGCACTTGGTTGACAAGGCAACAACAGGGGTTATAAAGATTGTGGTAGCACCTAGATTCTTTTTAAAGCAGGGGTGTCCAACCTGCAGCCTGAGGGCTGCATATTGATTTTGTGAGGACTTTTTTCTTAACCGTGGTGTCAGATATAATGAAAATTATATGTATACCATGAATACTATGCAACCATTAAAAAAGATGGAGACTTTACATCTTTTGTATTAACCTGGATGGAGGTGGAACACGTTCTTCTTAGTAAAGCATCACAAGAATGGAGAAACAAGAATCCAATGTACTCAATTCTAATATGAAGGCAGTAGATGAGCTAATACAAAGGGGGGAGGGGAATGAGGGAACAGGGAGAGGATAGTAGGGAGGGGGAAAAGGGGTCACAGGGTACAGCACTGAATGGAGTAAAACCTCTTGGGGACAGGACACAAATTATATGGGAGACTTTATCTAACAAAGGCAATCAGTGTAACCTAATTCTTTGTACCCTTAATGAATCCCAAACAATAAAAAATAAATAAATAAAATACAACATAATAAAAGAATATGTTGAACAACTTTATATCAATACATTTCAATATTGATGTGAAATGGATGTATTCTTTAGAAAATAATTACCTATTAAACTGGCTGATGAAATAATAGAAAGCCTTATTATCATTGTATTAGTTATCTATTGCCATCCTCCAAAAAATCAATGTCTAATAACAATAAGCATTTATCGTCACACTTGGGGATCTGTAGATCAATTGTGGTTTCACTGGTTTAGGTTGGTCTCATCTGATTGCCTTAGCTTCATGCTGTGGGTTGGTTATGTTTTAGTTCCAAGCTACAAGTTGAGCTCAGGTATATTCACTAGGTGATCATTCTGTGGCAAGGCTGAAGGAGAAGTGGCTACTTGGGACAAGCTTTTCCCACTGAGGATCACTGATGTACAGTATGGCAATCCTGGACTGATGTGATGGTACACATCTCTAGTCCCAGCTATTACAGAGGCTGAGGTGGGAGAATTTCTTGAGCTCTAGTTTGAGACCAGCCTGGAAAATACAGCAAGGCCCCTCCTGAAGAAGGAGAACAGGAGAGGGAGAGGGAGAAGGAGCAGGAGGCAGGCCCAACAAAGGTAGCAAAGTAGCAGATTTTAAGCCTTTCTGGTGGCATCATGTTTATTAAAGCAAGTCACATGGCAAGTTCAAAATCAAGGAGCAGATAAATACACTCCTCTTACCACAAGGCCATGGCAAAGATGTGGATGTTGACATAGTACTATGACTACTAAATAAATTGGTTTAAAAACATTCCCATGAATAAAACACTGGAATTTTATACCAGTCTGACAAGGAACAAATTGTTCTACCATTATTCAAACTATTGAAGACAAAGAAAAAGAGAAAATATTCTCTCATGCATTCTTATGAGGCTAATATAACTGCCAAAGACAGATATGGGCATAGTATAGGTGAAAGTTACAGGCCTAGTTATGGGGGGGAAATCTAAACAAAATACCTCAAAAAATGAAATATCAAAGTTTATAAAGAAGACCTTGACCAATTTTATTTGTTTCAGGAATACAGGGATGTTTTAATATTTAAAAATCTATAAACTTTATTCAACACATTAATGGGTCAAAAAAGTAAAAACCTTATGATCATCTTAAGAGATACAAAAAAAGCACTGAAAAAATGCAATGCACATTCATATTTTTAAAGCTGTTAATAAACTAGAAACAAGATGAAACTTCCTTAACCCAATAAATCACTTACAAAAAATAACTAAAACAAATATCCTAACTGTGAAAAAGGAGTATTTCCTTTAAATCAAGAGCAAGACAGTCATGCCAAATCATGACATCTATTCAACATGCTACTAAAGTTCCCAGCAAGAAAAGAACATCTAAAATTAAAAAGAAGAACTGTAATGGAAAGGATTGGGAAAGTATATGTAAAATTATCATTTGAATGACATGACTGCCTATGTAGAAAATCCTAGTGTGCTCTCAGACAAATTAGGAGAGGGAAAAAGAGTTTAGCAACATGACTGAATAGAAAATTATCATATAGAAAACAATATTTTTATACAACAACAACAATTGGAAAATGTGTTCTTAAATTAAAAATACCACCATTAATAATAGAAATAGAATCAGAGAAATGCAAATCAAAACTACTCTGAGGTATCATCTCACTCCAGTGAGATGAGCCCATCTCACAACATCCCACACCCAGAGATGCTGGCGTGGATGTGGAGATAAGGGAACACTCCCACACTGCTGGTGGGAATGTAAACTAATATGTTCCTTTTGGAAAGACATCTGGAGAACACTAAGAGAACTAAAAATAGACCTGCCATTTGACCCTGCAATTCCTTTGTTGGGTATATTCCCAGAAGACCAAAAATTGCATTTCAACAAAGACATTTGTATCAGATTGTTTATTGCAGCCCAATTCATAATCACCAGGTCATGGAAGAAGCCCAAGTGCCCATCGATCCACGAATGGATCAACAAACTGTGGTATATGTACACCATGGAATACTATGCAGCCATTAAGAAGGATGGAGAATTTACATCCT
>CAUYTI010108583.1:0-27215 GCA_963575145.1 Galago senegalensis | reverse complement strand
CATATAAAAGGTATAAATTAGTTTCATAATAGGGGTGTGTACCTTGGATACTTTTTCTTCCTAGACCACTGTTTTTCTAAACTTTTGGCCATAGCACACAGTCAGAAATACACTGTAACAAAACCATTTGTGGGCTTGTGGGAGAAAATAGGTGTGAACACTGGTCTCTGTCTCCTCAGGTCAAACATATAAGAGTGATAAGCGTTGACTGGGGGGGTGGCTCATGCTTGTAATCCTAGCACTCTGGGAGGCCAAGGCAAGAGGATCACTTTGAGTTCAGGAGTGAGCAAGACCAGCCTGAGCAAAGCTAAACCCTGTCTCTACCAAAAATAGAAAAATTAGCCAAGCATTGTGGCAGGTACTCATAGTCCCAGCTACTTGGGAGGCTGATGCAGGAGGATCACTTGAACCCAGGAATTTGAGGTTGCAAGACTGATGTCATAACACTCTAACCTTGGGCAACCACTCTGTTGAGGAAAAAAAGAATGACAATGCTAACAACTCACTCCTACCCGGCCAGAGAAATTCCTTCAAAGGCACACCAAGGAAATGAGGGCAAAGGTTTGTAGCAGCACTGCTTGTAAAAGCCTGATCTGGAGCAAAGTCCACACTCCACATCCATCAACCAGGGAGCAGTGTGATATGGGAGAAATGTTATACAGCAGGGACAAAGGGAGCGGCAGGGGTGTGTCACACACATAGCAATGGCTGGAAGAAGCCAATCTTGGAAGAGCAGTGACATACAGCTCAAAGACAGTCCAGACCAAACTCCTATTTTTCCTGATGTGTACATGGTTGGTGAAATCATATAAAACTCAGAGGCTTATTACCACAAAAGTCAGGATGGTGGCTGCCTCTGGGTGCAGAGAGGAGCAGGAGGAAAGGAGGGCCCAGAGACAGCTTGGAAGGCTCTGCTCTGCTGTGGTTCTTAACAGGAGTGGTGGGAACTCAGGTTCCTGCTTTATTAGACTCTGAAGTAGACCAGTTGTATATATACTGCTGAGAGTTTATTGTATTTCACAATATAAACAAAGGCTAAGAAATAAACAGAAGTACATCTTTTGTCTCACCCCAGTATATGCATTCACATATCTGTGCATATGTGGAAACACTGAAAACAAAAATCTCACAAAGAAACCTACCTTTATTACACGAAGTACATTCATATTTTTGTTCTTTTCTGTTTGGTCCAATTTCATGTCCTCTCTGCTAGCTATAACCTACTAACTAAACTGGTTTCAGAACCCACTAGTGGATTCTGACCTATAAGAACGCTGCTTTAGACCAATGATAAATAGTAACATTCCTCCCTGGCTGGATCAGAAATGCTATTGGAAATATTTGGTAAAGTTCAGTAGAGCCAGGGACAGCCCTTGTTCTGGGAAGAGATTTGCTTCTTTTTTTTTTTTTTTTTTTTGAGACAGAGTCTCAAAATGTCACCCTGGGTAGAGTGCCACAGCATCACGGCTCACAGCAACCTCCCACTTTTGGGCTTAAGTGATTCTCTTCCCTCAGCCTCCCAAGCAGCTGGGACTACAGGCGCCTGCCATAACGCCCAGCCATGTTTTGGTTGTAGTTGTCATTGTTGTTCGGCGGGCCTGGGCTGGATTCAAACCCGCCAGCTCCGGTGTATGTGACTGGCGCCCTAGCCACTTGAGCTACAGGGGCCGAACCAGGATTTGTCTCTTTTGATCCACCATTTATATTTCAACCGCTGAGTGTTTCCTCTGGGAAGCCGGTCCAGTAACAGACTATGAGCTTTTGTACTGAACTGCAGGCAGAATCAGGCAGACTCATCATCTGATTCAAAAAGCCCAGGGAGAAAAAAGCCCAGATGCAACAGTTTGGGGGCTGAGTTTCTGGGGTGGAAGAACAGTCTCACCAAGAGACCAAGTAAAGCATATTATCAGGAAATAAGCATCGGAAACTACCCAGATGCAGCCGGAGTGAGAATTGTAGCAGGTGCATTTGAAGGACAAGGGATGCTGAGATGAAAATGGAGCTGTAATAGAGCATCCCATGGAAGAGCACTTATTCAGAAGCTGTCCTGTTGCGGTTGGCAAATTACATGGAGGGAGAGGCTTGTGGATGAAAGAGCTGCTCGCTGGCCAGATAACAGAGCTGCAATAGAAACAATCAATACACAGCCCGAGAACACTCCTCCAGTGCCTAAATTACTAAATTAGTAAGTTCTTCTCCAGCGCCTCAGCTTTAGCTTTGCTTTTAAGATTGAGGGTGACCCCAGGAAGAACAAGTTAGCACCCAGGACTCAAATCAATGTGAATCACACTTTTGCTCCAAAAGACCAGGTAATCTTCCTATCAGGATCCCTGGAGTCAAACTGTGCTGTCCTTGATTTTTTTCTGGAGACTCCCAAACTCAGGAAGGTTTTTTCTGGGAGACTCCCACCCAGCCTTCTGGACTCAGCTATGCCAGGTGGAAGGCCCATTTTCCAGGGCCCCTGCTCATCCAGCCAGACCCTATATAGGCTGTATCTGATGGTCCAACCCTTCCCCAGGGAGTGACCAGAGGAGGGGAGCCTCTGGCTGCTTCTAACTACTTTGGGACATACTCTCTTCAAGCTCTGAAAAGGTGAATGCATGGAACATCCAGGGGTTGCCCCCAGGGAGAGGTCAGGGTGATCTGCTCCCCCATCTCTGTACCCAAACACCAGAACACATAGCACAAAGCATCATTCTCATAAATACTGGCTTGCAGCAAGAGTCAGAGCCCGCAGTGTGCACTGCCAGGACGCCGGGAGACCCTCAGGGCTCCAGATGGTCTCTGCAGTGATGGCAGGGCTGCCTGGGTCCATCTGAACCTCAGGGTGGGTTGTGGAGGCACAAGGGCAGGAAAGGGTGAAAATGAGGAAGAAATGACGGCACTCTCACTTTCTCTATGGTCGCTGAAAATTTCTAGCCAGAGTAATAAAACTTGGGTTCTCAAGTTCCTTTCATTTCAGCGTTCCTCCCCATCAGCAGGGGGAGAAATGTTCTGCAACGTGATTGGTGCTTTGCAAATCCTGAGTCACCCGATGTGGAGAGGAGACTGTCCTCAGGTCGGAGTCAGCCAGTGTACACTCAGGGCCTTCCTTTGGGGTCAGTGTACAAATAATACAGAAAATGAGGAACATTCTGTCCTTCAAAAATGTTCAGACAGGAAAAT
Organism: Galago senegalensis; assembly: GCA_963575145.1. Taxonomy (NCBI): domain Eukaryota; kingdom Metazoa; phylum Chordata; class Mammalia; order Primates; family Galagidae; genus Galago; species Galago senegalensis. Next base: position 24,050 of record CAUYTI010108583.1, on the reverse strand, counting down.
CGGCTGAGATGACAAGGGATGTGTCCCTTTCACCCCCAGGAGACTGTGGGTGCTTCTTTGCCCCTGTTGTGGTGTGAGGCCGTAATAGGCAGCTCTGAATGCATGTGTGTTTGTTTATAAATGAAAGCAACAAAACAAACTTCAGAGAGAAAGACCAGAGAGGAAAGGAGACAGGTCTGTTAAACAAACACTGGCATAGGGAGGAGCCAGGGAGGGGGTTTTAGCTCAGGGGGCCTTTCCTCAGGAGTTGGGGCTCTTGGCTATTAGCCGGGGCTCCTGAACAGAAACACCTGCTTCCAACCTACTTTATTGAGAGGACTCATATGTACATCTTAGGTCATCCCTAAGAAGAAAATCAGAGTTCAAGATGATGCATACCATAAAAGCTTTATTCAACAATGTTTCATAGTAGGTGCACACATCTTGGTAAAAAACGGAGATTAAGCTGTCGCGGCTTTTTCCTGTCCTATTTGTAAATGCACCTAGAGGGTAATAAGCCGTGAGCACCTCCAATAACTCTAATAATTGAATAATAAATAAGCCTCAAATCCGGACAGGCAGTGTGAGAGAGTGATGCAGGCGGGCTGAGGCAGCCCCTCCCAGGGCAGTGCAAAGGCTGCTGGAGGCAGATCAGAGAGGAAATATTAGGATAACTCTCTATGGATTTCCTGACCTTGGCATTTGCCCAGGACACGTGCCCACAAGCAGAAATCCTCCTAAATACATACCTAGCACACACCGGCAACCTCCTTATAGCCTTCCGTGAGCCTGCTGAAACCAAGGCAGTTGTTTTTAGCTTGGGCTTAAGACAGCCCCTGGCAGCTGTGGACCAATTGCCTTGAGTACTTAGACTAGCACAAAATTGGATGGATTCTGACTTCAGCATCAATCAGCGTCTTCACCAGAAAAAAAGAAAAGGAAAGAAAAAGAAAAAAAGAAAAGGAAGTATATGTGGTGGGAGGAAGGGAGTTAGGATACCGAGTTGGAAGAATTAACATAATGGAAGGGAGCAAGGTGCTACACAGTGTGTGAATTCATCGTCATACGTAACTCAGTCCTTAAAGCATTTTTCCCTCCTTTTATGACTCCTGGCGGGTTTGGCCCACTGATTTGGGCAATGAGGTTCCATTTAAATCTGAGGTAGAGGAGGGTTGGAGCTCCTTCCCTGCAGGCAGAACCGTGGGCAACTGTGAGTAGAGAAGGAATAACAGGTGCACGTGACGTGTGCATAGCACACACTTCGGGGGGAGCTTGAGAAGGAGGTGCTGCCTGATGAGAGGAGTAACCTCCCCCTTCCAGGAGCTTCTGTCAGGGATGCCAGGGCCACTGCTAATGGAAACACCCAGAACTGGCCTCTGGCCATGCTCCTTGGGTCCCTGGGGAGAGGAAAGGGGCATGGTGCCAGTAGACTGGTGTGTCCTACTGAAGTTATTAGCATGACCTTCAGACCAGCAACGAAGTATTTGGGTGTCATTAAGAAAGGGCCATTCTGACCAAGAGTGAGACCCCATCTCTACTAAAGATAGAAAAACGAGCCAGGGGTTGTGGTGGGCACCTGTAGTCCCAGCTACTCAGGAGGCTGAGGCAAGTGGATAACTTGAGCCCAAAAGTTTGAGGCTGCTGTGGGCTATGATGCCACACAGCACTCTACCCAGGGCAACTGAGTGGGACTCAGTCTGTATTTCAGTCCACAGTGTAGAACAGTCCCCATATACAAATTAATCTAACAGTTCTCTACATTAATTTGACACACCTAGCATAGTGTCCTGTACACAGGGACCTTGCAATCTAGTAAGAATTTTGAAAGTATTTATATGTTACTACAATGCAAGGCTGTGGCTGAGGACTGGAGGAGGGGGAGGTTAGAGGGGCAGGTGAAGGAGGGTATGTTGTTGATGATGGTGACGTTCTGGGATGTTTTGATAGTCTTTTTTGCAGAAAAGGCATGAATTCAATAATCTATACTATTACGTATGACCTAAAAAACTACCTTTCTGCTTAGCCCCAAAATTCTATAAATGTGAGTGTTTTAGCTCTGTGTTAAGCACATAATAGTTGACCAGTAAATACTTACAGGCTGATTTCATGAATTCCTTTAATATATCGTAAGTGGAAAAATGGCTCGTGAGCAGCAAAGTGCAAAGAGAAATTGATTGGGCAGAACGCCAGACGAACAGGTCCTTGAGTAATGAGCTCTTTTTGAGTTCATTGCCAAGATCACTTTTTCTTGGTGGAGGGAGAGATTCAGAAAGCATTAAAGCGGTGATGTCAGAGCCAATTCTTTTCCTGTCGAGGGAGACTCACACACAACCATTGAACCATTAGGAGCTTGAAAAATTTAGCTTTTGTTTCGTTTTGCTCCAATTTCTTGTTCTTTCTGTCAGTGAAAGCGAGTGAATTTTGAGTGCCTACTGTCCATTCCCTCCTGCAAAACTTCTCTTTTGAAATGGACATCTGCTAGGTACTGTATACTGTCAATGCCAAGCCAGTTTAGAAACTGTCAGTGCCCTCAGGGACCTTACACTCTACTAAGAGCTTTTGAAGTGGTTAGACAGGGTGGACATAAAGTTTGTGTGGAATTTACTATATTAAACTATTTTAAATTGCATGTGAACTTTATGTCCACCCTGTATATTACTACAACACAAGGCAGGATACCGTAAATGTCCTAAAAGAAACACAAATAAGTTAGCCGGTGCTCCAAGGCTGTAGAGATGCGGCAAGAGAAGAATCTGCCATCTCCACTGTTGCAGGAAGATGGGGAGAGGGAAGAGGCGCATCAGAATGCTGACCACTGGGTCCTGGAGCCCATCTGACCCTCCAGGGGTGTGGCCTATGTTGCTTTCCTGCCTCAGCCCCCGAATTCCCATCTGCACTTACTCTTTGCTGCCTCTTTAAGAGACCCAGCGACTCTTGGCCTTCTGTTTTATGTTTCAGGGTCTGAAAGTCTGAGATGGCTTCAAGTGTCCTTAACATTTGTGCAGTCAGGAGGCTAAATCTCTGATTACAAGTCAGCAGTCCAAGAAAAGAAGAAGGTAACGCGATTATAGGCTGACATTTCTGCAGTGTCCAATCTGAAAAGTGCTGGCTGTTTTCTTGGTTATCTATACTATGCGCACTCAAGGTGAAATGTCCCAGTGTTATCAAGAAATAGCATCATTTCAAGCCCTGTCATTATGTACACTAAAAATATCAGGCCTCAGGGTCTGCAAAGAGGAGGAAAAAGAATTTACGCTCCTTACTGAAACACACCCCTCCCAGGTGCCTCAATGCTACCTTTATTTATATTCCTTATTCTGGGTTTGACAGGTAGCCCCAGAAACTTATCAATGAATTTGGGTTAACAATTCTCAAAGAGGGACTGTTTTGTGATCATATGCGTGGCAGGGCTGCTTCTGGAATTAAAGGGCTGCTTTGCTTTACCACAGTACAAGTCAGGCTGTCTACAAAGAGCTATCTTGTATTGCTTATCCGTGAAGATTTTCTCTTTTATAGAAGAGAGAGAAAATCAATCTGAGAGGCTGCCATCAACACTGATGTTAAAATGCCAGTGGAAGGTACAAAATAACAGATAATGCTAAGAACGATTTCTCCCCCACCAGATGCCCACATGGGCCTCCAGCAAACTCAGAGTCCACCCTCGTCATCTGGGCTGGGCAGATCAGAGGGCAGCAAATAATCAGGATCTCCTAAAGTCACTTCTCCTTTATTTTTTTTAAACATACAAGCGAGCATATACTCAGTGTGGGAAAGTAGAAAATACTGATAATTAAGAAAGAGATAAAAGAACTACCTGAAATTCTACTACCCAGAGAAAAATCACTGTAAATATTTTGGTGTCTATCAGTCAAAACCCATGTGTTTGTTTTAATGGACTATTTTATATGTAATATTTTGTGACCTAATTTCCTGTTTAATGTATCATGAATATTTGTGCATATATCACGCATGTATACATATGTGCATTATATATACACATGCATATCATCATTTTATTATTTTTAATGGTTAAATAATATTCCATTCCAAGATGGCCTGTCATTGTTTTGTGATCTTGTTTTTTTTTTTTTTTGACATTTAGGTTGATTGTAGCTTTTAGCTATTAAAAGAATACCCTAATGAATACCCTTGCACTGACATTTGGCATTCTTGTCTGTGATTTTCTTAGGATAAATTTCTTAGAGTGGAATTGCTAGGTACATTCACATTCTTAAGGTATTGCCTATGTATTTTCAAACTGTACTCTACGAATATCATTCTGACTTAGACTTTTAGCAACAGAGTCCAAGAGAACCTCTTTGCCAGGACCCATGAGAGGTACCTTTTAAACTCCTGAGTATCCTCTTTGCCCTTGGACTCCCAACCAGGACGTGCTTCTTTTCTGACAGCAGGTTACAGAGAGAGCCTGAACTACTTACGTGCCCTAGACAAAGAAAGATGGGCAGGCAGCCATAAAATGGAGGAATCACAGAGACGGGCTGTCAGGACCTAGTGAAATTTTGTTCAAGAGAAAGAAAGAGAGAAAAGAGCAAAGTGTCATCCTTAGAAATATGTGGCTCAGTTCTCTTTCTTTCCTTTCTGATTTAAAAAATAGCCATACCTTGGGCTTATATCGCATCGGTCCTCTGAGAAAGTCTGATTACCCCAGCAAGGTTTCAGCTCTCAACCCTTTTGCAGATTTGAGTCTAATGGACAGTTATACACTTTTCCATAGACAGCTGTCACAAATCTCCAGTGCTGCCGTGCTCGGCATGGGTCTGAGGTCTGCTTCACTGTGGCGTGCCTCATGGCAGGGTAGAGTGCTGAGCCTCTGGCCCCAAGGCCAGTTCTCCCTTTTATACCTTCCTCTTTCACTCAAGAGATTGGAACGAATATCTATCTATTAACCTCCAAATCTGTGGTCGAAATTGTTTTTTTAAGGTTACTTCTTGGTATCAATTATTTTTGTCCTTTGTTTTATTTTCCCCCATGGAAACCCAAATAAAGGAAAACTAAGATTAGGTGCCAGCTACTCTATGATGCTGTTCCAGTCACTGCAGTCACATGACCTTGTCCGCTGTGTGAGCAACTCATGGTTACTGACTTGTCAGGGAGTTTACAGAATAATTATTGACATCTAGGCTATGCTCTAAGGGGCCTGTGATGGTTAATTTTATGTGTTAATCTGGCTAAGCCATGGTAGCTGAACATTTGGTGAAGTACTAATTTAAATGTTTCCGTGAAAGTATTTTTTCAGTGAGATTAGCATCAATAAAGATCCCCCACCACAACATGGGTGGGCCTCATCTAATCAGTTGAAGCCCTTCATAGGAAAAGACCCATCTCCCCTGGAAAAAAGGGAATTCTGCCAGCAGCCTTTGGACTTGAAATGCAGCATCAACGATTTCTTAGGTCTCTCATCTGCCAGCCTATCCTGAAGATTTTGAACTTGCCAGCCCTTCACTATCATATGAGCTGATTCCATAAAATAAATCTCTCTTAGTATTTTGTGTATGTGTGTGCATGCACATGTGTGTGTGTGTGTGTGTGTGTGTGTGTAGTTCTCTCTCTCTGGAGAACCCTGACTATCACATGCCCCTTACCAATGTGTAACAGAGCTTTCTGGTCAGGGTTTCTACCTTCCCTGGTTTCAGTTTTAAATCTAAGAAGCAAGCACAGGTGAGCTCCATGCCTCCTGTTTTCGAAGACATGAGACTGCCAATAACAGGAACATTCCAAGTGCTGGCCCAAATTCACAGCCCCACTCTAGGAGGCTGCCTCAGCAGCCCCGTTTTTCAGAAGAGGATGGTGAGGGCTGGGAGGCCAGGCTCTGTGCCTTGAGACTATGAGCAACTTTGGGCCACCAGTCCAGTCCGGGGTTCAGATCCAGTTTCTCCTGACTTGCCTGACTCCCAAGTTCAGGTTTTTGACCCCTGTGGCATCCAGCCTTTCTGTAAAAAAAAATATTCAGTCCCAACTGAGCACAAGCAGGTGAAAATCACTCAGGTTCTGAACACACTAAGTGAGGTTCAGGGGAGAGTCTTCCCATAGCCTCTGCTCCAGGACTCCCAGTCTCTCCAGTCTGAGAAGGGTATAGATGTGCAGTCCCTCCACGCTGATTGCCTCCATTTCTTTCTCTTTGTCTCCAACTCTGATTCCTCACTAAGGCCTGTTACAGGCAGGGCCAGGCTCTGTCCTGCTTAGAGAGCCCCTGACTCAGATCTTCCCAAGGGCCCAGCAGCCCCGTCTGGGCTACCTCTGGCAGGGGAGCCCATTGGCTGCCCTCCCTCTCAGAGGAATATCTCTAGCACTCTCCCTGAGCCACTCGCTCCCCGCTCTTCTCCCTCAGCCCTTTCCTTTGCAGAGGTGAGAGCTAAGGGGAGCAGAGGAGGAGGCCCAGTGCTGTTCCTTTCCTCTCTTCCTCCCTCTCCAGTCCGGACACAGTAAACACATAATAAGCATCTTTCAACCATGTGAATAGATGCTGTGGCAACTGTCACAGGAAAACATCGATGTGTTTTAACACTCTGGGGGATCAAGCAGTAAGAAAGCCTGTCCACCACTGTTTGGAAATGTGGACGGGAAGATGACAATATGACACAAGGCCCTGGGCTCCCATTTGGGACTGGGCAGATTATAATATGAAAAACACCATTTGCCTTTCTGGGCTGACGCATCCAGCCTGGGGGAGTAGGTTCACTCCGAAAGCAGTCATTGTTTTACAATTTTCTTTCCCCGTTTCCCTAGGAAAGAGTCACAGAATCATCCCGCCCCTTTATCTCACTGTTGTCGCCCTCCCCCCATCCTCCCTGAAGCCAGAAGCAGCTGCTGTTGCCTTGGCAACATGAGGAGTAAACTTGTTGCTTTCGGACCATCTGTACCCAACCTGGGCTATGTGCAGGCTGCTTGCTTCCTTTTCCTGCTTGTCACCTACCAAAGGTCAGACTTTGTAGTAGAGCTGCTGACCCTCCTGAGGAGCAGCACGAGGGCTGACTGAACTCTCACCTGCCTCGGAGCCCGAAGGGGAGCCCGCATCCATCCGATTGGATTCCAGGCTTTCCCACAAGACTGCCTGGTAAAACACACGCCTGTTACCAGGGAGACAGGACCCATCGACACATCACAATCCAATGGGATTAGTCAATTTTCTTGTAGAAAACAGAATCTTGATGGATGGAAGCATAGGGCCACCACAGGAAAAAAAAGGCAGTGTTTTAAAATTGATTTTTACTGATTTTTTAAAAAGAGCTATCTATTCCTTCTTATTCCAAAAGCTATATAAGGTAGTGATCGTAAAAAATAATATTTGCTTCTTAAAACAGATTTAAACAATACAAAAAATATTTCAAAATTAACAACCATCCTACTACCCAGAGATAATCACTGTGTTTTGGGGGGCAGTTTTTGGCTGGGGCTGGATTTGAACCTGCCACCTTGGGCATATGGGGCTGGTGCCCTACTCCTTTGAGCCACAGCACCGCCCCCCACTCTTATTATTTTTGTATGCTTTTTCCTTTGTACTTTTAAAAAGCATATTTCTTTTAAAAAATAAAATGGATTTGTTTTATACATACAATTTTATATCCTCCTTTTCTTTGTTTAATATCTATTAGACATTTTTGCATGTTATAAATATTATTTAAACATGACTCTTTCTCAACCCCCAGCTTTGTCCCTCTGCAATACATTCTTTGTTAAAGAAGCTGATTATTTTTCCTCTAGGGTTTCCTACAATCTAGATGTCGCCAGTCAGATTCCCGTGCTTTCATGGATCATGTCCCTCTGTCCCCTATATTTCCTAAAAAATTGGTGGCTAAATCCAGAGGTTGATTAGATTCTTATTACTAGGCAAGAATACTTCACATGAGTAAGCTCTGCTGTGAGCTTCCCAGGAGACACACACCACCTGGCTGTCCCTCTGTGTGGTCAGCAATCCTTGATGATCCCTGCCCAGGCCCATTACTGCATTAAGAATTTCAGCCAGGTGATAACTCTCATTTGACCACTATGTCTTCATTTATCAACTGGGATAGTTCTGCAAAGAGAAACTTCTCCCCACTAACTCTTTAATTACACTGGCATATAGTTCATACTAAAAAGGCAGAATAAATGCTCAATTCATCCCCTTTGTTTATCAGTTATCAAAATAATGAATTAAGGGCCAAACATAATCCAAAGTGAACTGATTAGTTTTTTAGTATCATAATGAATGCATGGATTTAAACAGAGGAGATGTGTTTTAATCCATTACAGTTACCATTTCAGGGATGCCCGCATGGTCCCATCTTCAGTTAACGAGAAGCTCTCCAGGTTGGCTTCTGAAGTCTTCAACAAGACCCTAGCATTTTTTTTTCTAGTTTTTTTTTCAATGCTTCCTTGCTTTCTGGGGTGATGAGATGTTCCAGGGTCATCTTATATGTAGTACTTTTTCCACTCCAGATCTAGAACTAGCGATTTCTTCAAATAGATCTGGTTCCTTTGTTTGTTGTTTTAAGTAGGAAATGTTATATAGAAACCACCATGTGTTTATGTAGGATTTATACAGAAACCACCTCTATGTTCTATGGTGCTCATTTAAGATCTTCTCAGTGGACACAACTAACTCCCCTTCTTCTCCTTCTCTTCTTCCACCTCTGTCTCCCCTCCTCTTAACATAAAATGCACCACCCCAATCACTGCGATTCAAGATGACAGTATTTTTCTTTACCTTCACCCACCTTATGCCTGTAACTCCTTTCTCTCACACCAACAATGGGAACGTGATTACTCACTTGCTTCACCAACAATACAATATGTCAAATTACCCCCAAACTCAGTGGCTGGCCACAAGGATAAACACTGACTATATTCTAGTTTCTGTGGATCATCAAATTCTAAACAGCTGAGCTTCATGTTTCTGGGAAAGGATTTCTCATGAAATTGCAGACAAAATGTTGGCCAGGGGTTCAGTCATTAGAAGGCGTGACTGGGGCTGGAGAATTGGCTTCCAGTGGGTCCTGTTCACATGGCTGGCAAGTTTATGTCGGCTGTTGACAGAAGACCTTAGTTGCTCTTCACGTGATTTCTTACACAACTGATGCAGGCTCCTTACATCATGAAGTCTGGCTTCCCCCAAAGTCCATGATTCTAGAGGGCAAGGTGTAAGCAGCAGTGCCTTTGATGACTTAGCTTCAGAAAACACACATTTTTACATCCATCACAATCTGGTGTTATAAATGACTTGTTATGTCTGGCTTGCATTCAAAGGGAAGAAGGAAGAGGATTCTTTCCGTTGAAAGGGGAATGTCGAAGAGTTCGAAGAGTTCGCAGGCATATTTCTTTCTACTCTCTGGCTGCAACTTACATCCTCCAACTCCTTCCAAAGACTCCACAGGAGTCTCATTTTCTACAGTATCATTTTGTTTTGAAGTCCAGAATTTTGTTACCTCAATCATGGCCAGGTGGGGAGGAGACGCCTCAGGTGTGTTTCCTTGAGTCCAGTTCCCTGAGTACTCTTCCTCACAATCTGAATACCTGTGATCTAAAGAGAAAAGTTATTTGCCACCTCCTCCCCCCACATACACAACAATGTGGCACATGCATAAGAGAATCGCTGCAGACCCTCCCCCATTAAAACCAGGAGACACACAGGAGGCCCTGACCCACTGCAGGGATTCTGAAATCCATCAGGGCAAATGTTGGAGGCTCCTTGATTAGGATGGAAGGCCTCAGAATGAGTCTCCACAGCTTCCAGCCCCAGCATCTGAGCTCTTTGTTTCACCCTCTATGTCATCCATTCTTTTTCATGAAAGGTTGCTTGTGTTTTCTACTGAACAGTTTTCTGAGCTTGTTTTTTATCTGTACACGTCTGAGAATTCAAAGGCTTCTTTTCACTTTATATCCATTCTGCAGCTTTGGGAACAAACTGTGATATTTCCACCAGTTTACTTCTCTTAAAAACTGTGTGGACCTCCTGTAATTCCTATTGTAGCCCACTCAGAGAAAGCCACATCTACAAACCTCTCCAAAATAAGATGTTCTTAACCTCGGGCTTTTCTATACAGTCTTATCACTCATAATTTCAGCTTCTTTCCACTGTTCATTCCATAGCCATTCCTAAATTTTGGAGTCATAGCAGCACCCAACTCCTGAAATAAATTCTATATTAGTTATCTAGTATTGTATGAAAAGTTACCCTAAAACTCAGTGACTTGGCTCGGCGCCTATAGCTCAACCGTCTAAGGCGCCAGCCACGTACACGTAAGGTGGCGGGTTCGAATCCCTAGCCTGGATCCGCCAAACAACAATGATGGCTGCAACCAAAAAAAAAAATAGCCGGGCATTGTGGCGGGCGCCTGTGGTCCCAGCTACTTGGGAGGCTGAGGCAGGAGACTCGCTTGAGCCCAGGAGTTGGAAGTTGCTGTGAGCTGTAATGCCATGGCACTCTACCCAGGGGGATAGCTTGAGGCTCTGTCTCAAAAAAAAAAAAAAGAAAAGAAAAAAAAAGAAAAATTTATATCAATGCTTTCTCCTAAGAGTAAGAGTTTTAAGTCTTACATTTAGGTCCTTGATCCACTTAAGTTAATTTCTGAATGTGGCATAAGGTAGAGGTCCAGCTTCATTTTTTTTTTTTTTTTTTTTTTGAGACAGAGCCTCAACCATTCCCCCTGGGTAGAGTGCCGTGGCATTACAGCTCACAGCAACCTCCAACTCCTGGGCTCAAGCGAGTCTCTTGCCTCCGCCTCCCAAGTAGCTGGGACCACAGGTGCCCGCCACAACGCCTGGCTATTATTTGGTTGCAGCTGTCATTGTTGTTTGGCGGGTCCGGGCTGGGGATTCGAACCCGCCACCTTAGGTGTATGTGGCTGGCGCCTTAGCCGGTTGAGCTATAGGCGCCGAGCCCAGCTTCATTTTTTTGCGTGTGGATATCCGCATGGTGTGTCAGCACCATTTGTCAAGATTGTTCTCCCCTCATTGAATGGGCTTGGCAACCTTTTGAAAAGTCAATTGACCACATATGTGTAAGTTCACTTCTGGACTCTCAGTTCTTTTCTATTGATCTATATGGCTATGCTATGTCAGCCAACACTACTTTTTTTTTTTTTTTATGGTAGCTTTGTAGTAAGTTTTAAAACAGGGGTCCTCAAACTTTTTAAACAGGGGGCCAGTTCACTGTCCCTCAGACCATTGGAGGGCTGGACTGTGGGCCCCGGGACAAGTTGGCTGCTAAGCAGGACAGGCATCGGCAGCAAAAACTCCCTCCGAGCCAGATAAATGTCCTAGGCGGGCTGCATATGGCCTGTGGGCCATAGTTTGAGAATGCCTGTTTTAAAATCATGGCCATGCATGGTGGCTTATGCCTGTAATCCTAGCGCTCTGGGAGCCTGAGGCAGGTGGATTGCTTGAGCTCATGAGTTTGAGACCAGCCTGAGCAAAAGCAAGATCCCTGTCTCTACTAAAAACAGAACTGAAGCAAGAGGATCCCTTGAGCCCAAGTGTTGGAGGTTACTGTGGGCTATGATGCCACAGCACTCTATCCAGGGCAATAGCTTGAGACTCTGTCTCAAAAATATAAATAAATAAGTAAAAATCATATGGTATTAGTTTCCCAATTTGGTACTTCTTTTTCAAAATTGTTTTAGCTATTCTACGTCCCTTGCATTTTCACATGAAATTTTAGGATTAGCTTGTCCTAACTTTCAGCAAAAAACATTCATTATAATTTTGAGAAAAGTTGCATTAAAGGCTGGACACAGTGGCTCACACCTGTAATCCTAGCACTCTGGGAGGCTGAGGCAAAAGGATTGCTCAAATCCAGGAGTTTGAGGTTGCTCTGAGCTATGACACCATTGCACTTTACCCAGGGTGATGGAGAGAGACTCTGTCTCAAAAAAAGGAAAAGAAAAGAAAAGAAAAGAAAAAAACAGAAAAAGAAATTGCATAGAATCTGTAAATCAATTTGGGAAGTATTGTCAACTTAACAATATTAAATCTTTCAATCAATAACATAGATGATATCTTTCCATTTATGTAGGTATTCTTTAACATGATGTTATCCATATATGTTATATATTCTTTAATTTCTTTGAACAATGTTGTATGGTTTTCAAAGTATGAGACTTGCATTCTACAGATAATTTTTTTTTTTTTTTGGAGACAGAGTCTCAAGCTGTCCCCCTGGGTAGAGTGCTGTGGCATCACAGCTCACAGCAACCTCCAACTCCTGGGCTCAAGTGAGTCTCCTGCCTCAGCCTCCCAAGTAGCTGGGACCACAGGTCCCCACCACAACGCCCAGCTATTTTTTGGTTGCAGCCGTCATTGTTGTTTGGCAGGCCTGGGCTGGATTCGAACCTGCCACCTTAGGTGTATGTGGCTGGCACCTTAGCCACTTGAGCCACAGGCGCCAAGCCAATTTTTTTTTGGCAGGGGGAGAGAGTCTCACTTTGTTGCCCTTGGTAGAGTGCTGTGGGGTCGCAGCTCACAGCAACCTCAAACTCTTGGGCTCAAGCGATTCTCTTGCCTCAGCCTCCTGAGTAGCTGGGACTACAGGCACCTGACACAACACCCAGATATTTTTTTGATGCAGTTGTCGTCAGTTAGCTGGCCCAGGCTGGGTTTGAATTTGCCATAACCAATGTGCTATGGGTGCCTGCAGATAGATTTTTAACCACAAATTTAATTTCTTTCGTAGATATTGGGCTGTTGAAATTTTCCTTCTTCCTAATTTTCTTTTTTTTTTCTTTTTGTAGAGACAGTGTCTCACTTTATCACCCTTGGTAGAGTGCTGTGGTGTCACAGCTCACAGCAACCTCCAACTCCTGGGCTTAGGGGATTCTCTCACCCTAGCCTCCCAAGTAGTTGGGACTACAGGTGCCCACCACAACACCCGGCTATTTTTTCATTGCAATTTGGCTGGGGCCGGGTTTGGGGCTGGCGCACTACCCACAGAGCCACAGGCCCTGCCCCCTTCTTCCTAATTTTCCTTCCTTCCCTCCCTTCCTCCTTCCTCTCTCTGTCTCTCTCTCTTTCTCTCTGTCTCTGGTTAGTCAAGCGAAGCAATGGGAATATAGAAAAAAACAAAGAAATCTATAACTGGTTGTGATCAATTAGTTATAACACCACTGCACTTAGACCAGCCTCTATTGTTTCTTGAGTGAACTTTGGTCTTCTGTGTATTTTAAGATATTCGTGCATTGCATCTGATTTCTCAAATCCAGAATTGTTAATGGTATTCCCTTGTTCTCTTTTTAATGTCTATAGGATCTGCTGATGTCTTTCTGAAATTAGTAATTTTTGTCACCTTTTTTCTTGCTCAGTCTATCTAAATCAGTGGTTCTCAACCTTCCTAATGCCATGACCCTTTAATACAGTTCCTCATGTTGTGGTGACCTTCAACCATAAAATTATTTTCCTTGCTACTTCATAACTGTAATTTTGCTACTGTTATGAATCATGATGTAAATATCTGATACGCAGGATATATTTTCATTGTTACAAAGGGATTGCTACTTGGGAGGCTGAGGCAAGAGAATTGCTTAAGTCCAAGAGTTTGATGAGGTTGCTGTGAGCTGTGACGCCCCGACACTCAACCGAGGGCAATATAATGAGACTCTATCTCAAAAAAAAAATATATATATATATATATATGTATGTATTTTTTCCATTTCTTTTAAATCTCTGGCTCTGCTTTTAATAATTTCCTTTTATCATTAGTTTTGGTTTTTCAAATATTTTCTGTCTTTCTCTACTCTTTGGAGGGCTCAAATTACATGCGTGCTACACTTTTCTGATACTGTCCTGTGGGTCGCTGAGATTCCATCAATTTTTAGTCTTTTTTTCTCAATATGTTTCACTTTCTTTTTTTTTTTTTTTTTTTTGGAGACAGGGTCTCAAGCTGTCCCCCTGGGTAGAGTGCCATGGCATCTCAGCTCACAGCAACCTCCAACTCCTGGGCTCAAGCGAGTCTCCTGCCTCCGCCTCCCAAGTAGCTGGGACCACAGGCGCCCGCCACAAAGCTCAGCTATTTTTTGGTTGCAGCCATCATTGTTTAGTGGGCCGGGCTGGATTCGAACCCGCCACCTTGGGTGTACATGGCTGGCACCTTAGCCACTTAAGCCACAGGCGCCAAGCCAGGAAATAATGTTAAAGTCTGACTCGCTTTTTCTTATTTTTTTTTGTTCTGGGTTCCCTTCTTCTATCTGATTATCTCCGATGAAAATCTGGCCTTTTAGGACACTTTAAATCATTTAGGGAAAAAAGGCATCTTTTTAACAACCATAAATAATAATATTGAATATAGTTAGAATAGATACTTTTTGTAGTGAATAGAAGAGCAAGAAATATATTCGAATGTGTATTATAATTCATTATTAACACAGAATTGGGGCAGCGCCTGTGTCTTAAGGAGTAGGACGCTGGCCCCATATGCTGAAGGTGGCGGGTTCAAACCCAGCCCTGGCCAAAAAACTGCAAAAAAAACAAAACAAAACACAGAATTGGAGTAATTTAAAAATACCTTCACAATTATGGTATATCTAGGTTGATTTGATATGTAAGGTTGGACAATTAAATCACAAACTCATCCTAGAGGCTTGGCGCCTGTAGCTCAAGTGGCTAAGGCGCCAGCCACATACACCCAAGGTAGTAGGTTCGAATCCAGCCCAGGCCCACCAAACAACAATGGCAGCTGCAACCAAAAAAAAAAAAAAAAAAAAAATAGCCGGGCATTGTGGCAGGTGCCTGTGGTCCCAGCTACTCAGGAGGCAGAGGCAGGAGACTCGCTTGAGCCCAGGAGTTGGAGGTTGCTGTGAGCTGTGATGCCATAGCACTCTACCCAGGGGGACAGCTTGAGGCTCCTGTCTCAAAAAAAAAAACTCATCCTAGAAAAAGTGCTACATATGTTACGGCTGAGTATTTCAGTACTCAAAGGGGGGTACTTTGAAGGTGACCGTCACCTTCAGTGACGGTGCACCTGCAATTAAATTAAGTATGTAGCACTTTTTTTAGAATGTGTTTTAAACTTAATTATCTGACCTCATATTTAGTGTATTTCAAACATGTTTTATTTCTTTATAAAAATGCATATTTTGAATATTAAATATATATGGTATTATAATAAAAAATAATGAAAATGATTCACTACATAAACCATGACTTTTTTTTTATTTTAATAACAAATAGCCAAAAATGTAATGTATCTTCAAAAATTTTATTCACATAAAGCTTTGAGGGACTATATTCCACACTACCTAATCCAAAGTGAAGGCTTGGCGCCTGTGGCTCAAGTGGCCAAGGAGCCAGCCACATACACTTAAGGTGGCGGGTTCAAATCCAGCCTGGCCCGTCAAACAACAAAGATGGCTGCAACCAAAAAAAAAAAAAATAAGCCAGGCTTTGTGGTGGACACCTGTGGTCCCAGCAACTTGGGAGGTGGAGACAGGAGACTCGCTTGAGCCCAGGAGTTGGAGGTTGCTGTGAGCTATGCCACGGCACTCTACCCAAGGGGACAGCTTGAGGCTCTGTCTCAAAAAAAAAAAAAATCCGAAGCAAAACAAAAATTATTTTGTTAATATTAGCTATACCACAGAAAAATAACTATGGCTGTTTTTACTAGTGAACCCCAGATGTCCCAAAACTCACCCCTAAAGTGGCCACATATAAGGAGAATAGGAAATTGTAGCTAAACGTACCTTTCTTTACAAAACAGTACAAAATTTTACAAAGTGTTTACAAAATAATTTCTATGTGTTGCCACCTCTTTGTAAAATTTTCTAATGACCATTTTGTAAAGAAAGGTAGCATTTAGCTACACATTCCCATTTCCCTATGTGTAACTTCAGGTGTGACTCTTGGGACACCCTGCAGGAAAAGAAAAAAAAAATGTATGCACCAAAATACTTAGAAGCCAAACTGGGCACACTGACTCTGGCCTATAATCTCAGCACTTTAGGATGCCAAGGCAAGAGGATCACTGAAGGCTAAGAGTTTTGAGACCATCCTGGACAACACAGTGAGACCCCATTTCTACACACACAAAAAATTGTAAATTAGCCTTAAAAGGCTGAGACAGGAAGATCACTTGAGCCCAAGAGTTCAAAGTCACAGTGTGCTACAATCATGCATTTCAGCCTAAGTGATAGAGCAGAACACTGTCTAATCAGGGACAGGGAGAAAGTCATCATATAACGATTAGATCAATAGAGATAGGCCAATCCTCTTGTTTGTTGTGCAACACAAACAATGTTGCACAAACTACAGAAGCTGGTCTTAGAAACGGTAATCTACTATATTCACCAGACCTTGCACTGACTGACCACTACTTCTTCCAGGCTTTGGAACACTTCTTACATGGTACTCACTTCTAACAAGCTAAGGAAACTTTTGTCACCACTGGCTTTTCCAAGTTTCTTAGCTGCTGCCTACACAAGCTACTATTAAGATGGCAAAATTGTGTCAATAGGTTAGGTGTGCACATTGACTGTACTGCTTTTTGTCTGAGACACACTAAAGTTCTGACTTGAAATTGGACATGAAGTTACTTAGATATCTGTGTATTTTAAGCCAATAATTATAAACAACTGAAAGGGTAATTTTATAATCTAACATAAACTGGTTAAAGTTATAAGAATTTTTGTCATTGTTGTATTTATGCAGCAAATTTAAAGTTTTACAGGTATTTTACTTTTAAGTAGTTAAATTTCAAAGGATAACCCTATAGGAAAAGTTATTTTCCTTGCCATTCTTTACGAAGCTAACAATCTTTTTTTTTTTTTTTTTTGGATACAGTCTCATTCTTTCCCCTTGGGTAGAGTGCCACGGCATCATAGCTCACAACCTCAAACTCCTGGGTTCAAGTGATCCTCTTGCCTCAGCCTCCCAAGAACCTGGGATTACAGGCACCTGCCACAAGGCCTGACTAGTTTTTCTATTTTTAGTAGAGACGGGATCTTGCTCTTGCTCAGGTTAGTCTCCCA
Source organism: Galago senegalensis (assembly GCA_963575145.1). Classification (NCBI taxonomy): domain Eukaryota; kingdom Metazoa; phylum Chordata; class Mammalia; order Primates; family Galagidae; genus Galago; species Galago senegalensis. The sequence continues at coordinate 7,119 of CAUYTI010108583.1, read as the reverse complement.
AACTTAAGCAATCCACCCGCCTCCAAACCTCATTTTTTTTTTTTTTTGAGACAGCGCCTCAAGCTGTCCCCCTGGGTAGAGTGCTGTAGCATCACAGCTCACAGCAACCTCCAACTCCTGGGCTCAAGCGAGTCTCCTGCCTCAGCCTCCCAAGTAGCTGGGACCACAGGCACCCGCCACAATGCCTGGCTATTTTTTGGTTGCAGCTGTCACTGTTATTTGGCAGGCTGGATTCGAACCCACCACCTTAGGTGTATGTGGCTGGCACCTTAGCCACTTGAGCCACAGGCACTGAGCCCCAAAACTCATTTTTTAAATTTACATATATTTACTTATATTCTGTTAAAGAAAAAGAGAAATTATATACTGAGCCATAAATTATTTGGCCAAGAGGCTAAATAAGGCCACAGCAGTTTTCTTCTACAGGTTCCTACACCTAGGAAAAAACCCTAAACTCTTTAACATGTGGCCTTATATAGCCTCTTGGCTAAATAATATTCAGTGGTTCTCAACCTTCCTAATGCCAGAACTCTTTAATATAGTTCCTCATGTTGTGGTGACCCCCCAACCATAAAATTATTTTCATTACTACTTCATAACTGTAATTTTACTAGTTATGAACGATAATGTATATGCAGGAGACCCCCAAAGGGGTCACAACCCACAGGTTGAGAACAACTGGACTATATAAAGATCATCCTGGGACTAGCCCAGCTGTCCTCTCTGATCTCGTTCACCCCTTCTTTCTGAACTTCACAGGCTTGCTATGCTCCAGCCACACTGGCCCTACTCCTACAATACACTAAGGCTTATTCTTGTCTCTGCAAATCCTGTTCTCTGGCCTAGATGACGTTTCCATATTGTCCATAGAATTCATCCTCTTCACCCACCATGCAAAACACACCCTAAATATCATCCTTTCAGAGAGACTTTTCCTTCATTGCTCCCCATCTCAAATTATGTTCCATCTGCCTCCCTCATCTACTTGATGTCACATTACCCTATTTTATTTCTTCATTGTATTTAATCATTCTAAATTTACTTTATTTGTTTAGATTTTTAATGTCTGTACCCCCTACCAGAAGTTCCATGAGAATAGGGATAGCATTTAATTTCTTTATTTACTATCATCCCCCAAGGGCCTAAAATGAATTAATACCGTATAATTAAGTGTGCAGGCTAATAAGAACATTCTGAGGTGGTGCCCATAGCTCAGTGGGTTGGGCGCCAGCCACATACACCAAGGCTGGCAGGTTTGAATGGCCGGGGTCAGCTAAAAACAATGACAACACGCAACACCTCCCCCCACCCCCACAAAAAATAGCCGGATGTTGTGGTGGGCACCTATAGTCCCAGCTACTGATGAGACTGAGGCAAGAGAATCACTTAAGCCCAAGAGTTTGAGGTTGCTGTGAGCTGTGACGCAATGACACTCTACCAAGGGCGACATAATGAGACTCTGTCTCAAAAAAAATAATAAAAAAAATAAAATTAAATTTATATTTAAAAAAAAGATTTTGATATTAACACACATTATACTATTCTTAGGCTTCTTCTTTTTTCTATCCCTTACTGCAGGCGTCCTTAAACCATAGCCCGCAGGCCACATGCAGCTCACCTAGGACATTTATCCCGTCCGCCAGGTGTTTTTGCCGCCTCACTGCCTGTCCTGCTTAGCAGCTGACTCGTCCCAGGGCCCACAGTCCGGCCCTCCAACAGTCTGAGGGACAATGAACTGGCCCCCTGTTTAAAAAGTTTGAGGACACCTGCCTTAATGCCTTCTATGAGAGAATTGGCTAACAGCAGGAAATATGGCTGGGCACAGTGATTCATGCCTATAATCCTAGCACTCTGGGAGACCAAGGTGAGTGGACTGCTTCAGCTCAGAAGTTCTAAACCAGCCTGAGCAAGAGCAAGACCCCCATCTCTACTAAAAACATAAAAAACTAGCAGGCACAGTGGCGCACACCTATAGTCCCAGCTACTTGAGAGACTGAGACAATGAACTGCTTAAGCCCAAAAGTTTGAGGTTGCTGTGAGCTGTGACACCATAACTCTACCAGGGGTGACAAAGTGAGACTCTGTCTCAAAAAAAAAAGTAGACTGACACTACATACATATATATATATATATATACATATATATATATATATATATGTTGTTTGTTTGTTTTGAGACAGTCTCACTTTTGTCACCCTCAGTAGAATGCCATGGCATCATAGCCCACAGCAACCTCAAACTCTTGGGCTCAAGTGATTCTCTTGCCTCAGCCTCCCAAGTAGCTGGGACTACAGGCACCCACTACAACACCCAGCTATTTTTTTGTTGTTGTTGCAGTTGTCATTGTTGTTTAGCAGGCCCAGGCTGGATTCGAACCTGCCAGTCCAGATATATGTGGCCAGCGCCCTAACCACTAAGCTACAGACACCAAGCCAGATTCTATATATTGATAAATATTAATAATAAGTAAATTATTAATTTTTTAATGGAGACCCTGTTCTTCTAAGCAGATTATTAATTATATTTAAGTGCAATAAAACTATCAAATTAAATTTAGCATTTATGAGTAGTATACTGTCATGAATATTATGAAATATAAATATTAATGTTGAATAAAACAACCATTATTTTAAGATTTAGTGCATAGTTTAAATATCAATCTCTACCTAAAATTCAATTTTATCTCCAAATAAGGACACCATGCTTGTGCAATTAAAAGAGAATATGACAATTAGGAATCAATTAGAATATGACAATTATGGCCAATCTCAATAAAGATATATTAATTATAAAAAACAATCAAATGGAAATTATAGAGTTAAAAAGTTTAAGACTACAATAAAAATTCACCAGCAGAACTCAACAGCCAGATTAAGCTGGCAGAAGGAGTTAATGAACTTGAATATATATCAATACAAATCATAAATTTTGAAGAACAGAAAAAAAAAATACAAATAATCAATAGAGCTTCAGAGACTCACAGAATATCAAGTAAACTAATATATTCATAAGAAGAGTAATTGAAGAAGAGGAGAATGGCACAGAAAAATTTTTAAAGAAATAATGGTTAAATTTACCAAACTGTTAAATTTACCAAATTAATCAATGTAAAGATTCAAGAAATTAAATGAAAGCAAACCAAAACAAGAAAAACACAAAGAGATCCATACCTAGACACATCATAATAAAACTACTTTTGAAAGTCAAAAGCAGAGAAAATCTTGAAGGCAATAAAACAACTCATCGGCTACAGAGATAAGAATACAGAGGCTGACTTACTGGAGATACTGAAAGAAAAAAAAAACACCTTTGAACTAAGAATTCTATACCCAGCAAAACTATCCTTTGAAAATAAAGGCAAAATAAAAACAGTTTGAAAAAAACAGACTAAAATTATTCACTGATAACAGATCTGCCTTACAAGAAATCATAATGTAGTCCCACTTGCTCAGGAGGGTGAGGCAGGAATCACTTGAGCCCAAGAGTTTGAAGTTGCTTTGAGCCATGATGCCACACACACTAATGAGGGTGACAGTCTCCAAAAAAAAAAAAGAGAATCATAATTCTTTAGAATAAAAATGAAGAGCACCACAAAAAGTAGTATGGATATATACATAAAAGACTATTTAAATACATTTTTCTTCTCTAAACTGTTTTAAAAGACATTCAATTACAAAGCATATTATAAACCTGCATTGTTGAGCTTAGAATACATATATGATAATAACAACTGACAAGAGAGAAATAATGGTACTATATAGAAGTAAAGTTCTTTTATATTACCATAATTAGTCTTAATTTGAAGTAGATTACAATAAATTAAGTATTGTAATCCCTAGAGCTACCTAAGAAATAACTAAAAAAAAGGTTATAAAAACTAACAAAGGTTGGGGCGGCACCTATGGCTCAGTGAGTAGGGCACTGGCCCTGTATATTGAGGGTGGAAGGTTTAAACCCAACCCCAGCTGAACTGGAACCAAAAAAAAAATGCAACTAACAAAGGATTGCAAGTGCTACTGAAAAATAACTATTAATTCCAAAAGATGCAATAGAGAATTAAGAAATAAAAAGTAAATGAAATATGAAAGGCTCGGCGCCTATAGCTCAACCGGCTAAGGCGCCAGCCACGTACACCTAAGGTGGTGGGTTCGAATCCCCAGCCCGGACCCGCCAAACAACAGTGACGGCTGCAACCAAAAAATAGCCAGCCAGGCGTTGTGGCGGGCGCCTGTGGTCCCAGCTACTTGGGAGGCGGAGGCAACAGACTCGCTTGAGCCCAGGAGTTGAAGGTTGCTGTGAGCTGTAATGCCATGACACTCTACCCAGGGGGACAGCTTGTGGCTCTGTCTCAAAAAAAAAAAAAAAAAAAAAGAAATATGAAAAATAATTCGTAAAATGGCAGACATAAATCTACTATCAAGTATTACATTAAATTTAAAGATGTATCAAGGAACACCTCTGTGAGGACATCTGCCCGGAAACTACCCATCCAACTGCAGACTGGTAACACTCTTATTATTGACCCTACACTCAAGAACAGCAGTTCTCAACCTATGGGTTGCAAACCCTTTGTTACAATGAAAATACATCCCAGTTTAAGGAAGGTTGAGAACCACTGCCCAAGGGTAATTGTTTGAAACAATTATGTAATGATCCTTATTTTTCCTTTAAACTTTTTATCTTCCTTTATCTCCCTGAAGACATTCAAAATTTATTATGACATTCCTATTGCAATGCCCATTCCCACATAAATTATCATTTTCTTTTAAAGTATCTGTCTCTGTTATTTAAGTAGATACATAGGTGTCAGAAGTGGGATTGAAAGGAGCTCAACTCGGACAAATTAGCAACCCCTAAAATCTAGTAAATTACCCACTTTGAGCTCTTTTGAGCTCTCTGCTTCCATGACTTGCTTTTTCTGCCCTGGTCAATCTCTCAGATTCTTGGACTCCCTTTTGGAGACTTCTTTTTTATTTTATCCAGAATCTAATCTGGACATAAGGCTCCTCAAATTAAGGATCCTATATTCCTCTCAAGGCAATAAAAACTCTTTTTGGCAAGCTCTAAGAAGTGTCCTTTCGGAGAATACTCTGGTTTCCACAGGACTTATATTCTGTTTGTGAAATATATCTTTTCTGGTGAACACACTTTTCATTCTTTCTGTGCAAAAATTTTTTGTTTGGGCTCCACTCCTGGCTTAAAACTTTTTTTGAGCATACTTATTTTGGTTTCTTTTCAGTTTGGTTATACATGTCTATAATTAATTTGGCTGTTTTACTTTTTTTTTCCTCCCTACTTGTTTTGGAACATCTCCCCAGAGCAAAAATAAACATTCTGAACAGTGACGATATGGCTGATAAAAAGCCACTAAGGCAACTGTCACTGATCCAGCTGGGCACAGTGATGCATACTGGAGTCCCAGCCACTCAAGAGAGTGAAGCAAGAGAAATGACTTGAGCCCAGGAGTTTGAGACCAGCCTGAGCAACAGAGCAGACCCTGTCTTTAATTGAAAACAATAAAAATAATAAAGCATCAGTCCAAACTCCTGACATTCTTGGCCAGAATTTGTTAGGACAGAATTTGTAAGATTTTTGTTGTTGTTGCACTCAAGAGATTAATAAGAAACAGAATGGGATTCTCAAGTATGGTATTCCAAGCTTTTAAAACTTGCACATTCTTTTAAGTTGGTGGCCATAATAAAGATCATTCAAATTCCCCAGGCCTGTTTTTCTCAGAACTAAATTAAAAACTACAACCAACTATCGAATCAACATATAATCTTCTAAATTCTATTTTTTTGGGGGGGGGACTACTCTGAACTTGATGACTTTTCTGCCAGTTTATAGATCAACTCACCATGGCACTCCAGCCAAGATTTGTTTTTCAAGTCTTAAAGAGCTTTCACATTAATGACTTTATAGACTGTAACACCTCCTGGCAACCAACAACCTAGACTCCTTTTGGAAATATAAATTTGGGTTTGCTAGACTAACGATCATTTAGGGTAAATAAAGGATTGATATTTTCTTTTTCAAGACAGAGTCTCATTATGTCACCCTTGGTAGAGTGCTGTGGCATTACAGCTCACAGCAACCTCAAACTCTTGGCCTTAAACAATTCTCTTGCCTCAACCTCTGAAGTAGCTCAGATTACAGGTGCCTGCCACAACACTCAGCTATTTTGTTGTTGTTGTTGTTGTTGTCATTGTTTAGCAGGCCCTGGCCAGGTTCGAACTCGCCAGCCCCAATGCATGTGGCCAGCACCCTACCCACTGAAGATCAGGCACTTAGCCGAGGATTGACATTTTCAAAGACAAGTAGATAAATGTTTATAATAGGTAGGCTCTCAGATCAAACACATCAAAATTTTGAGCTCAGAGGCTCGGCACCTGTGGCTCAAGTGGCTAAGGCGCCAGCCCCGTACACCCAAGGTGGCGGGTTCGAATCCAGCCCGGGCCGCCAAACAACAATGATGGCTGCAACCAAAAAACAGCCGGGCGTTGTGGCAGGCACCTGTGGCCCCAGCTACTTGGGAGGCTGAGGCAGGAGACTTGCTTGAGCCCAGGAGTGGGAGGCTGCTGTGAGCTGAGATGCCACGGCACTCTACCCAGGGGGACAGCTTGAGGATCCTGTCTCAAAAAAAAAAAAATTTTGAGCTCAGAGCCATAATACAGTAGAACCTCTGTAAAGTGCCCACCCAAGGGGCTGTGACAAACGAGTCAACATACAAAACCAGGCCTACTGTACTGATACATACATGTGGTCCATGTTTGGTCTGTGAAAATTGTTTAACTAAAGTAAGTGGCCAACGTAAGGAGTTCTACTGTATAAGGAGGCTATATCTGGCTCAGCGCCTGTGGCTCAAGTGGCAAAGGCGCCAGCCACATACACCTAAGGTGGCGGGTTCAAATCCAGCCCAGACCCACCAAACAACAATAATGGCTGCAACCAAAAAATAGCCGGGCATTGTGGCAGGCGCCTGTGGTCCCAGCTACTTGGGAGGTGGAGGCAAGAGACTCGCTTAAGCCCAGGAGTTGGAGGTTGCTGTGAGCAGTGAAGCCATAGCACTCTACCCAGGGGGACAGCTTGAGGCTCTGTCTCAAAAAAAAAAAAAAAAAA